>APFE030932585.1:465083-478961 GCA_000404065.3 Pinus taeda | reverse complement strand
CAAGGAAGAGTTATGCGAAATCTCCCACAGTGACTTGATTATAGACTAGTTCAGTAGAGCGAACTTGTACGACATGCCACGAGTCACTGTTTCGACCTTTGGATCTGAAAAATGCCTACAGGAAACTAAAGTCCGTCCTCTTTCTGTACCTTCTGACAAAATTTCAATCCGATCCCCAGAGAGAAAGTTATGATGATTTTCCCCGGGTCACATGTTTGGAATGTAATTCAGGAGTCTGCAAAAAGACCAACTTCCTCAGATCATATCTCCGCAAATATAGCGCGAAAAGCTTTGAAATTCGGACCCAAGATTCAAAGAGATTTCCTCTCAAATGGGTTTTTTGTGCGATTTCTGAAACATCACAGAAAAAAGTTATAGCAAAAATACCACGATGACCTGTTTGGAGCAGCGAAACCCTAGAATCCAAACCTCTGATACCTTATGAAACCAGCTCAAGAAAAGATAGAAAAGATAGATCAACGCCTTAGAATTCAGCCTCTTCGAGGGGGCAACCTCCTTTACATTACATAAATGAACAATTCTTGGATGATTCAAATGACAAAACCTCCTTTCTATATATAGGAGTCTTAGGAGTCACAATATAACCCAGCCGACCTAACAATAATAATATAAAGCCACAAAAATAACAATAGAGGGATTCTATGGGGCACAGTAATACAATATGGGGGCAATAGGGGCACAACAATATTAATAAGGGGTATAACTACAATATTAATGGGGTAATCACTAGTATTATAGGGACCCAACAAAGTTCCAACAACATTTCACCTCAAAAATATTCAGCTTCTAACTATCCCTTGACAACAAATTCCATAAAAAATTTCAACAGACAGCCGAATGTGTCCAAGGCTTTTATTTTTCAGTTATGCTTTAGAGAAATATGTAATTTTGTTAGAATATTTTTTGTAATGAATTCCTTTTGGAATCCAAAAGTAGTTTAGCAGAAATTTTATAAATATATTGTAATACGTCTTAACACGGATTGGCAATTGTATGAAGAAAGGAGCCATATTTTAATATAAGTTGTGCATTGTACTGAAGTGATCAATTTGCAATAATATAGAGAGATTTTGTTTCAAGATTCCCATGTCAAGCAATTGGTGATGTACCTTCTCATGTGAAATTTTTATTTTCTCAGTTTTTCACATGTTTCAGTCTCTATTGTTTCAAGAAGATAAAGGGCCAAAATTTTTTAAGTGTACTTTGCTTAAGCTTCTAAACAATATAAATGTTTTCATTTTGATGTTAAGTATAAAATTCATCCCAGCATGCTCTATATTTAATTGAACTTAAATCATATTCATCATATACACTCCACAAATACTTTAAAAGAGTCAATAATTTTCCTATACTGCCTTATTACAGCTGCTCTGTCATTTTTTTTTTGATCACCCAAAGACTCATGACTCCATGCCCAATGGAAGTTTCGTGGAATTTTCAACCAAATCTTTGGGAAACCAACCTCAGAAACTCAATAACTAGCCTAATATCTTAAAACAGAAATCTAAATTAGAAAGAGAGATCCCTCTCTACAGCGAGAAGGGCTAGATCCTAGCTTTGTAAGTGGTTTTGTGGTTACCTCTGGGTTTCTCTCCATATTCTAGGGAAATTATGTAGTGATAACAGAACCGAACCATTATCTTAGGTATTTATTGTACATATATATTTTAATAAAAGAAGGAAAAAGAGTCATTTCCATTGAAATTGTGCATGCTTATTATGATGACGTTATCTTTCATATGATGTTCATGATTCTGTTTAATGGAAGATGATGTGACAATGTTATTACTACTCTATGTTTGATGAATTCCGCACATTAATAATAATATAGAGAAAAACATGGGTAATACATTGTGAGGCAAATTTTGGGTGAAGTAACATTGTACTACACTAGAAAATTATGAAACACATCAATGTCACATGCTTGAGGGATTTGTTGGGTGTGGAGCTTGATTATCTTTTGTATTCAAAGGTATCGCTGCATTGGACCCTAGTTCAAAATGGGGCGCAACGCTGCTCGGAAAATATTCATTGTAGGGAGGGTCCAGGGGGGCGACTGCGACCTTTTGGGAGGCCCCCCCTGGTGGGGGGTTTCAGGGGTAGCGCCCCCAAAGATAAAAATAGATGTAAAATTGCCTTGTAAAATGTTGTAATTTCGTAGTCAATCTGGGTCGTTCATTAGGCAGAGATCTAACGATAGAATTTATGTTTAATTTTGGGTTTTTTTCCCTAGAAGGCAACCCCTCGCTATATATGAAGGAATTGTATTGTGTCTATGTATATCTATATTTGGAGTGAGGAAAAGAGAGGAGATTGAGAGTGAAGAGGGAGTTACAACGGATCTGCTGTAGGTTGTATCTCTTTAGTTTGCTGGATAATATAATAAAAGAAGGACTGGCTATTTCTCCGTGGACATAGCCCAAACTGGCTGAACCATGTATATTTGTGTCTCTCTTGTTTTATGCGTTTTCTATGTTTATATTTCTGCAATATTTTATGTGTTCCATTGCTCTGTAATATATAATTTTCTAACAGGATTGTGGTGCACCGAAAAGGTGCCTTATGATTGTAGGAGGCACCGACGTTGTGACAAAAGGTATCAGAGTTGAAACCCAATTTATACCAAGAAGAGGTAGAGGAGTTGGTAGCTTTATTCTTCTACCACTTAAAGTTGGTACTGAGGCAAGAGACCACTAGGTAGTAATAGTAGATCTCTTCACCAACTTGAAGTTGGTAGTATAGAATATCACTCATCTTGTAGGTGGACATATAATAGATACCAATATCACACTTCTTCACCTGAAGCTAATATTGAGAGCACACCACTCTACATACAAAGTACATTGAAGGAAGTAAGGTTGAAGGAATATTTCAGAGAAATTTTCCTTCTGTTTGCAAGTTATTGGGGGAAAGGACTCATGTAATTTATTTCCAAGTGGGAAATGAGTTTTTGGCTAATTGTTCTTAGTTTACATTGTAGTTGGGAAAGTTGAAGTGAGCCTAACAAGTTCACATCTAGGAAGAAGCAAGTCACAATAGTGAACGCTAGGTATAACCCAATGGACGAAGATGAGATAACAATATTTGAGAAGGTCAAATATCTTGACATGACCTTGGCATGGATGGTTGAATGGGTGGAAGGTCATGGAAGGAAGTTTGAGGAAATTTGAGCGGAGATTTAAGAGATTAAGGGGTTACTGAGTCAAAATCCTACCCCATTGATTTTATAGTGAGGCAAGTCCAGGATCAGGATGATCAGATGAAGAACTTGGAAGATAAGGTGAATTCACTTGCGACACTCACAAGAGACCAAACTGATACCATTGTAGTATTGAAGAAAGTCGTAGGATGAAGTTGAGGCACTTCATCTATGAAGGTGAAGTTGAAAGAAATAGAAATGTATGATGGTCCAGGAAGCACTCAGGTATTGGGAAGCTTTTGTTGGGACGTGGAACAAATTTTGAAACATATGAAGGATTGTTCTAAAGAGATAACAGTCAAAGTAGTAGCCATGTACCTCACAAGTACAATGAAACTTTGGTGGAGGACTAGGGATGGAGAATTACCAGCGGGTTACATCACAAGCGAGATTGAGACATGTACATAGTTGAAAGAGGGTTTTTATGCATAGTTTGGGCCAAGGAATCATGAATTGGTGGTAAGGGATCACTTAAGGGAGATGAGCATATTGGTAAAATTTAGAGCTATATCAAAGATTTCTTATGTCTTATGTTGAGCATAGAGATACACATGAGAAGTCCAGGGTATACAACTTCTTGAAAGAAGGAATTTATAAAGCAAGGAGTCCAATCTCTTGCAACATCCATCATTGTAGTAGAGAAACTTCTTGATTACTAGATAGATAATACAGATAAGGAGGAGATTTGGAGTGATAGGGAAAGAAGAAGAAGAATGACCAACAGAAAGGAAAGACTTCCAAGGATGGAAAACCAATAGGTGTATCCAAAGTGAATAAGCCCATATCTTATTAGATTTATAGAGAGGATTACTTGGTAAGTAATTTCTCGATCAAGATGAAAGTGGTTTCTTTGGAGAAACAAGATGTAGCGAAGTTTGGGAAGCTATAGGTGGCAGGGTCCTTAAAAGATCAAAGGGCAGACCCAAATACAGTGGTGAGGATGGCCATCATCTTAAAGAGTAAGTATTGTAGTGTGACATTTAGAGAGTTGAGCAGCATATGTGTGGAGTATCTTTTCTCATGACATGTGGACATAATGTCCTCTTTGACATACAAAGTGAAAAAGTTGGAGAAGAGAACAAGTAAATTGGAGTAGGCAAGGGAGACCACGATGGTAGCAGTGGTTTAAATTTTTGTCCAAGGAGAGGTGTCTTGGTATTTTGAGGCTAGGGGCGAGGCTGACACATCAACATTGAGCCTAAGAGGTTGGTCACGAGATTCAGAGCTTGAGAGGCTTGTTGAAGAAGCAGAGAATAGGATAGGCTCATATCCTCCTTTACTGACTTACATGATGAGGAAATGCGAAGGGATTATTTCAGGAGATCGGATGGGAGATGAGGGTGGATGTCACAATGAACAACAATTTATTCATGATCTTATCAATAATAGTGACAATTCCCTTCAATTTTGTAGATCTAGAGATCAACTAGTAGAGATCTTCACTAAACCATTGGGAATAATTGTTTTTGAATTTCAAAGGTAGTGCTTAGGCATTATTAGTGCTAAAGAATGGAATACTTCCTATTAAGGGGGAATGTTAAAGCATGTATTCTTACTTGTTCAACCATGTCCTCGTGATTAGTTTATTAGTTAGTTGTTTTTGCTATTTATGAATGGTAGTTTAATTTTTATTGTTTGAGAACCTCAAACCTATTGTGAACTATCTATTTAATAATGAGAAGGGTTAACTATGTTCTTCATAGGTTTCTCTTCCTATGAAATTAACAAATACAAACCACTACAGAACTTTTTTTTTTAATTTATTGAAATATAAATGTTGATTAGTTAGTTGTTTTTTCTACTTATAGAAGGGAGTTAATTTTTGTTGTTTCACAACATCAAACCTATTTGGTTGTTAGTCAAATTTCTATTGTGAATTATCTATTTAATGATGGGAAAGGTGAACTATTTTTCTTCATAGATGTCTCTCCCTATCAAATTAACAAATACAAACCACTACAAAACACTTCTTCAAAATTTATTGAAATATAAATATCAAATATTAATATGAAATTAAGGAGAATGTATCCCATTAATACCCCGTATATGCCCAAACATATTAATTAGCCTAATATGCATGTCTGTATTATAAATAGGTTGTCATATTTTAGATTTTTAAAATTAAAAATATTATGTTTACCTTAAATATTTAATAAATAAAAAAAAACAATTTTGTATTAGAAAGAGGGTGCCAGATTTTAGAGGTTTTTAATTAAAAATCTTAAATTGACGGTCAAAGATTTAAAAAAGTATATTATCCGTCGTTATTGTTTAATAAAAGTTTGTGATTAAATTTATTAAGTTACTTGAGTTATATAAATAGAGATTTTATTAAAAATTTTCTTAACCATCCAACTAACTTCATTAATTCTAATATTTAATTCTTACCAACACTGTTGCCATAGTTGTCATTCTTTCTTGCATTGTTGTCCTAGACCTATGAGCATTCAACTTACTAGTGGTATTTCTTGGTAGTAGTTTAACAAGGCCACAATTTTGCCCAGAAAACAATGGAAAAATTCGGGTTACAACTATCAACCTTCAAGATTTTAGGTGCCCCAAAAGTTCTTCATGGTGGTGAATCCATTTCCACCATAAAAAATGATTCAGATACTTATAGAATTGAATTTCTTAAAAAAAAAATCACCAAATTCTAGCAAAAATTTGGTCTTCCTAGTGAAATTATGGCCTCCTTAAACAAACCCATCTCTAAACCTATAAACCTTCATGAACCATCTCTAAACCTATAAACATTCATCAACCATTTACCTTATATGACTGAACTAACAAAATATATATAACCTCCATTTTATTATAAACTCTATTTTAAAAATTAAAACATACATGTATTTACATAAAACACAATTTACAAAAAAAATAATGTGAGAAACCTTATCATAGTTTCTGGACATTTATAAAAGCATAACAATTTTTTTTTTAAGATTATTCATTTAAGAACATTTGTTTTTTTCCAAAGAAAAAATCGAACTTTTAATAACCAAAATAAAAAGTTACACAGTATATGCTTAATCATTCATTTTGCTGTATGATTTGCAAATCATAGAGCTCACAGCATGAGACAATCGTCCTGTCCAAAAAAGCATGAAGGAAGAAACCACTGATCTGAAGCACAGTCCTCCTCATATCGAGGAAAAACAGCCTCTTTTTTCAACTCATTACAGTAATAACAGAGTATCTATAAGATCAAAATGTATCCAAAAGAAATCCGTTGTTTGTATTTCCAGGGTCTCCTCAGAGAGGAAAACAACCCAAACAGGAAGGAAATAAACCAAAACAGTACTCTGAAATATAAACAGCATAACCTCTATCATGTGAAAAAATAAAAACACATCTGAAAATCAATGTATTTTATAGACCTAAAAGTCCATAAAGTGAAAACTAGTTATGTATATGGTGGCTGATACTCCAAATGCCCAAATCTGGTTGCAGACCCTCTTTAGAAAACCTGTCTACTGCATCATTGTTATCGCTGTACTTATTCATTTAAGAACATGATACAGGTTTCATTTTAATATTATAATTTTTTTTGGCCGAACATCTTGTACGTCGTGCAATTATGTGAATCGTTTTACGCATCATTGTTGTCGCTTCCAGTTGTTAAAGTAACGAGTCTCTGTTGTTGCTTTCAGTTGTTACATTAATGCATCACTGATGTTCCTTCATAATTCCAGTTTACTTGTATGTTAAAATTTGGTTAGTGAGTAACTGAATAATCTTGAAATCTTAGGGCGTTAGATCATATTTAATGTAATTGCTTGAGGTTTTTGTCTTTTTATATTGTTGAATTTATTTTTATATTTAAAAATAACAAGAAATTAAGTTCTCACGAGAAATTATATAAATTAAATTAATAAAAAAGAAAAATTATATAATAAAAAAAATGGTATAAAAGTTTCATCCAATTTTGTTGAAGTTCAAGTATTTTAAATTTTTATTAAAAAAACTGATTACACCAAAAAAAACATATAAAAGTATTTTATTATAAAGTTTCATACCAGTTTGTTGTTTACTTATTTTTAAATTTTATCAAAAATTTCTGTAAAAGTCAATGGTAGTAGTTAGTTTCCATTTTGTGGAGTACAAAAGTTTTTAGTGCTCAATTAAGAACTAATTCGCATCAAGTTCGGTGTTTTGGTGGAAAATGCCTAAAAATTCATCGTGGGAAGAACTAGTGTGTACATTATACATGTATGGTGTAATAAAATCGAAAAAACATTTCATTTTGGAATGTGATGCATTCAAAGGCATCATAGAAAGTTATGGGAATATGTTAGCATCGGTTTCTTGCCATTGTCATTTTAATGAGTGTATTGTTGGAAGGTTGGGCTAGCTCATCATCATTTTGAATAAGAAAATGATTGAATTGCAAAAGGCGAAAACAAGGGAACCAATGATCCCATAGACTATTTTTAGTCTCGTGGACATTAAAATATCATATCATTTCATTTCATTTCATTTTGCCCAACAGTTTTATTACATTAAGAAAAGGTAGAAGTTCGCAAATGGTGGGTATGAGCCTTTTCCAAAATCGATGGACGAGTAACAGGTTCAAATTTTTATGGATGGTAGGTGTATAACAATAAAGAAATAAAAAAATGATTTAAGAGGTATTTAGCAAGAGTGAAACTTTGCTTCTTTTGTATTATTAGTTTGGAATTTTATTTGAATAAAATTGATAAGTTTACCTACAATAATTATCTTTATTATTAATTTGACAAATAAATTATGATCATTTTTTCTAAATTATAATATATCTCTACTATTAATTTGACAAATGACGATGATGATGATGATTAACATTTGCTAAGACCAATGTAGTCTATCGGATCTCAAGAAAAGAGAGTATAATTGTCATTCTTCAAAATCGTGTTTCTATGATCAAGAAGCAGTGAAACAAGCGTTCCAAGATCGTTATAGTTGGTCTAGCTTAATAAGTCAAGAAGATTGGAGGTGTGGCTAATGATAGGGAAATGAAAGCACATGTGGGCAAGAGTTGGTCACTCTAAAAGGAAGTTATTTTCATCTTCCACCTTCTTAGTATCATAAATTTGACAAACTCTATTGTCCGAGGGAGTGTTGGGTGTAGACCACCACCCGATCTCACTTTGAAGCTCATGAGAATTAGTTCTAATCCTAGCGATGTTCATTTCATCTTAGTGTTATTCAACATAGAGAGTGAATTATGGTTATCAAGGGTGGGGTTGATCACTTCCTGATAGTACCTTAGCTTCCTTTTACCCGCTAGCTCCTTAGCATCCCAAATCTTGTCCTTAAAATTGGAAGTAATAGTATCTTTGATACTGTCCTTGTTTCCCATGGTGATCTCCTCCTTAATTCCCCAAAGGTTGAGCCAAGACTGAGCATCTTGATACCACCCATGCTTGAGGTGCAGGTGGGGGTTTTGACTAAAGCTAGAAGCAATTTTTGGGAGCCTCTTGGATTCCATATTGTGAAGCTTCTTCTTATACATCAAATATATAAACATAGCCTCATTTTCAATGGGGGACAGGCCAGGTTTGATCAAGAGGATAGGAAAGGGAGTATTTCCCTTGATCTTGAGGTTGTAGCCGTTATGAATTTCTTTTGGATCATCTCAATCTTTCTACACGACTCCCTAGATATACAACACCACCAAACTTCACATCCGTATAAGATAACAGGGGTGACAAGAGTCTCAGAAAGGAACCTTTTTTTACTCCAAATGTAAAGATCAACTCACTTACAGTTGTTTTCAAGCTCATAATAAGCTTTCCAACCTCCAATAATTCTTTTCTTGATGTTATAATTCCAGTTGTGCTGATGAGGAAAGTCAATACCCAAATATTAATAAGAAGAAACTTGCTCAAGACAATGATTATCATAAACAAAACTATCATGGGTGATCTTTTTGGATTTAATGATCATGACTTTAGTCTTTCCGGTATTCACTGTCATACCCATCTTGGAGCAATGGACATGAAGAGTCTTAAGTTGTTTGTCTAGGTCATCATGGCTCCTTGCAAGAAGAACGATATCATCAGCATAAAGGAGAATAGAAATGATAATACCAGCGAGCTTAGTGCCTTTGCAGCTCGCAATTTCCAGACATTCCTCTAGTTTATCAATGTAAATACCAAAAATGGTAGGAGAAAGGGGACAACCTTGCTTAACCCTGATATTACATTTAATATCTTTAGACCACCCTTCGTTGGTCTTAAGCTTGGCAATGATAGCCTCTAAATTATAATATATCTCTACTATTAATTTGACAAATAAATTATGATAATTTTTTCTAAATTATAATCTATTTTTCCAAGGGAAAATAAATAAATAAATGTGTTAATAAATGGTTAAGAGTTATATTAGAATAATATAAAGACCAATACATATAATCCAGATATAACTATAAAATTTTGTAAAATTTTAAATTAATGAATATTCGTATTTCTTTTTATTTATTTATACATTTTATTTTTATATCTTTATTTATTAATTTATTTATTTTTATTTTTTCGAAAATTTGTTATTATTCGAAGTTATAAGATTAATTTAAAGTAATATATATATCATTTAATTTATCTATTTTGAAATTAATATTATTATATCAAAATATGAAGAACATGAGAGACCACTTAAAAGAAGAAAAGCCGCAGCGATTGCAATCTGTCGTGGAAAGAAAAATAATAACAAAATTCACTGATAAAGACGTGGAAAAAAGGAAGATTTTCCAACTCAGCATAGATATACGGAAGAATTCATGTAATCAAACAGATTTTGAAACTATAAAACATTATAATGGTGATGGTGTTTAGGGTGAACTATTAAAAATTTAAAAGGTTAACAATACAGTATTAATAATTTTTTTTTAAACATATAATTTTGAATAATATATATATAGATAACATATTTACTTTTTAATTTTATAATATACCTGTAATTTTATAACATAACAATCACTAAACACTAAACTAAACACTAATTGAATTATATTGGTAATATTTATTTAAATTACAATATATTATTATTATTATTATTTAAATAATAATTTAATTAATGACGATCATGACAATGATTAATGTTTACTAAGGTTAATGTGGTTTATGAATCTTAAGAAGAAAAATAATTTAATTGAGGTTTTTGAACATCTTATTTCTATGATAAAAAGGAAAGAAAAGAAGTGGTAGACAAACGATATTGGAAGCCAAATATAATTGTATATTAATTAATCTCAAAGAATGATATACATATAAATACATAAAAGAAACCATTGAAACAGTTTTTGGGTCTTCTTGGACTATAATAACCAATCACCTTAACACAAACATAATCTCGAGGATTAGTTATCTAACATTCCCCCTTAATCTGAAGGGATGTATCAAAGTCCAAGAATGAGAGCTCAAAATGAAAAAATGCATCTCAGCCAAGAGTTGAATGTCTCTCAAAAATGGTTTTTAAGGATGACCACAAACCAATATGGGAGAACTCAAGGTCTCAACCAACACCAATTCTGGAACCTTCATAACAGTTCTCAAAACAACCAAAAATGTGGTTTTAAGGTGACCACTAACTCTGGAACAATCAATTGTAGTTCCTCGAACAATTCCAAATTTGTAAGTGCTCATTCACAAACAACTTATTCAGCAAAAATTGAAGTCTTTCTGCCTACAACTCTGGCTCTAACTTGTATAGGTTGTGGCTCAATGGATCTATGACTCAAGCTCGCTTGACAAATCTTCAAAACTATAGCAGACCATCAACATTTCCCCCCTTGTTGGATATAAGGTGAGAAGTATTCTTCATCACTAAAAGGTTCATCAACACTCTCACACAAATTCTGTGGTATGATCTGAAAATCTTCTTGGCTATTTTCAACCAATTCCAAGAAGCAATCCATTCAAAACTTAGTTTCTCTCTTATAGTAGTCTTCTTTTTGGAACATTTGTTTGAATGGTGATTAGACTTTCCATAATGCTCACACGGTTGAAGATCAAAACATTGATCTTTCACATTTCCAACTCTGTTACATTGTTGGCAATGATCAATTTATTCTGAAACAACACCATCTAGAAATCCATCACTTTGATATTGTATTGGTTTAGAAAATTCAAGAGGATGAAAAGATATACCCAGAACATCTTTGTTATACCCCAAACCAGTTTTGTGTTTGTTATGTGTAAGTTCTTTGCACAGTCTTATAAAAGTCTTACGAACGACAAGTTTCTCATCATAATTTTAACTGCATCCAAATCTTCTCCTGAAATGGCTTCCTTACTCTTCAACTTCTATTTGGAATTAAGTTTGTCTCGATGTACTTGAGACTCAATCTAGAGAAATTCAATTGTCTCCAATGATCTTGTAAATGGACTGTAATATCAACAAGACTTACTTTGTTGATATTTACAATTTCATCAGTAGTAGAATTGATGAGATTGTTTAGGATTTCCAATATATTCTTAATTTGAGCCATTTTACTCAATCTCGGGTGTTAGGTTTAACAAAAAAAATGCACCCAATGCAAACTTAACTAGTAAAACTCTGACTTCCACTAACAGCCTCAAATCAAAACCGTAGGGATTCTAACTATTCATTCACAAAACATATACATTGCCTATCTCACACTTGTACATTATGTGTGTTGACCATATATTACGAAAAACGTCTACAAATAGTGGACCCAACCAGATCAACCTCTAAAAATCATCTTATGAAAGCTATTTGTCAACTTAAGGTGACAATTCCATACTCAATTCTTCCATTTGATATTTGACGCAAATAAAATTCTTGATATAAAGAATTGGTGGTTTTTGAGGCCTTGTCACACAAACAAAATACTTTGATTCTTGACAGTGTCTGTAGTTTCAGAGATCGGTTTCATTGGAGGCAGTGCTGGATATTATGTTTCATCTTAAAATAAAAATTAACTAATATTCCATCAGTAACAATCAAATGAAAAGGAGAAATTATTCTGCACCAGATGCTCAAATGTTTAGAGGTTCTTCTGATCAATAATCTTAACGCACTCCACTGCCAACAAAATTTACAAAACTGGAGAAGAAACTGAGACTGTGTTACCAAAACTACTTATAGTCGTTGTATAATTTACTTAGATAAGGTAAAGTTCATTCAAACACGAATTAACTCAACCTTAGAAGCCATGTCCAGCTACCATTCACATAGCTACAATTACACCATGGAAGCAACTCATTCAACAATTTCTAGTTTCCAGTCTCAACAATCGATTTACTCACGCCTTGACCCCCAAGAGAAGTCGGTTTCTGGTCTGGTATATTTCTTATTCGACAAGAGGTCTCCAGACTGGCTTAATAAATTTTTCAAGTCCAATTGGAACCATCCAATTAACAAAAGAAGAAACTGACCAGAAGCTAAAAGAATGCCAGAAACTTACAGATGCCTGTAGCGGTGTCTCTGAATTTGATTTAGTTTGGATTTTGGGGATCAAATTATCTCATATATTTTTTAACAATCATCCTTGAGGAACTCGATTAGAAATCTAAAACAACACTATGATGAAGTCCCATACATTCATTTTCTAACCACCAAATTCACGAGGAGGTGGCGTTCCCTTCATAAAATTGGCATTCCCACAACATACATCAATATTCTCTATCTCCTCGAATTTAGTTACGACTTTGCCACACACAAGCCACTCTTGAGGAAATTATCTCTACGTCAGATGCTTCGATTACTTCAATAGAAATCAAGCACTTCATTCTGCTCTATCAGTTAACAATGATAGAAACTAGCATTTGCACCAGACGTTGCAAAGAAAACGCCGTAAGGCAATAGATAACATATAACACTATGTAAAGCAATCGATAACATATAACATTATGTAAAGCAATCGATAACATATAACACTATGTAAAGCAATCAATAACATATAACACTAATTAACGCTTCTTTGCCCCACCACCTCTAAGCTGGCACCCGCTGTGCTGGCAACCAACACCCGCGCAATTTCAAACGATCCCTCGTGCCAAACATTCATTTGCTCCATTCGCACAACCGGAACAGGTCCTCTCGAGCATTCATTTCTCCTGTTCACAGTGCTTGCTCACCTCGTAGGTCCGCTCGCGGTGCTGAATCCCGACAGGCTGTGCCCTAGGCGTAAGGTAAATTATACTCTATGAACAATGACATCCACCATTTTGGCGGGCGCCCGGAAGGCCCATGCATACGAATCCCACCTCGTGCTGCTATAAATTGTCTACATTGGCAGCTCCCAGCATCTTGTGAAACAGATACATTCAAGGTCTCCATTTGGGCGCAGGTTCGAGCGATGCCGAAGGTGTTTTCCCATTGCATCGTAATCAGTTACCAGATTTATAACGAACCACTTAACCATTTAGACATCTTCAATAGTTTTTAGGACATGGTTTAATGGTTAATAGTTAAGTAGGGAGATCTAATCCCAAACAAAATTATATATATCTAAAAATTTCTCCAAACGCGGTCCAATCTCAAGCAAAATTATATATATCTGAAAACTGCTCCAAACACAATTTTTTTAGTTGAAAAAAATACAATAAACCACCACCATTACAATTGCAAACTCAAGCTCCTGCATCCAGTGTTCTTGATTGTGTACTACCCACTTAGCCATGGAGGCCATGAAAATCAGATAATCCTAAACCACC
>APFE030932585.1:444852-459601 GCA_000404065.3 Pinus taeda | reverse complement strand
TCTCTGTTTTAAGTTCTGGTCAATGAAAATTTGTGAGATTATCCTTTGCCAGCTTCGAACCAGATCCCCATTCTCTACTAGTGAATTTAATGTAGATTGATTCCTGTCATCCATTCCACAGAAACTTTGTTCTATTCATAGTAAACAATGTCTCCTCCAATAGCAATATGTTCCTCCAACAACATTCAATGGCTGTAATTTCCAATGGGTAGTATAGAAAATTCTCAGCCGATTTCAACTATGCCACACAACGACTTGATGCTTTTCAACAAGTAAAAAATACACATAGATTTACAAGAAATCATTCCTCACATATCTATAATCCACACTCTGATACCAAAAACTGATGCCAATACTCCATGGCAGGGAAAGGTCATGGATGAGGGAAACCCTAATTTTACATGCTCCATCCCCAAATCCACATTGCACCCACAAATACATTATATTCTCAACAATCAAGACACTTGCCTCACATCCAATATTTGACTTGTCTGCTACGCTGACCCTGCAACCACTTTGGCTGTTCCTCGACTCTCTGTAACGATAATTCGACCTTTTTTTTCCCGAATCAGTCAAATGCCGAACTCCAGCATTTATCACTGATAACATAGATGAGTTTGCAAGCTCTAATCGTTGAGTGAGCAATGCCATTTCTTACCTTCTATTGTCCGACATCTTCCGGGTTCTATATCCATGTTGCCAGCAAATCCCATGTGGAACGAACTCCACAGTGCGAATGCCATAACATAAAATGCTTGTCCCGTTTCCATTCCGCCCATGTCTCTTCCCCTTGCCATTGATCTAACGCTTGAAATTTGTTTAATCGTCTAACATCTAATCGTATGGTGCACAAAATAACAAGTAGGCAATGAGGGAAGTTGATTTCAGAGGGAAACGCCTTATGTCGTAATTACTTATTTCCTCCTACAGAGATATATAATAACCATACATATACACATACACACCAATATATGAAGAAAACCTCGGTGTACTCACTTAGCAAAGCCTGGCAGAGCCACGTTGTCCCTATCAAAGTATGCAAAGAGAGCATGATAGACATATGAAACGTTGTACTCCACGCTGCCAAAAACAATTTTGACATCACTTCAAAGTATGTAGAAGTTAATGCATCCATAAAGAACTAACAAGTGCACGCTTTACATAAATTCTGTGCTGATATAATAGAAATTTAATGCATCCCTAGTACTGAAAGTGATGTTTCCGGGATGAAGAGCAGGCGATGTGTAAATCTTGAGTTTAGCTTTAAACCACAAAATTTCACAAACGAAATCACTAAACAGATATAACTAGTTGTCATAGTGGAGCTCCCATCATGCATTAGCCTAGATTATAATCCTGTTGGGTGTAGAACTCTGAACAAGCAAGATGCATTAATGTTTCCCACAACGAGGAATTTTAACTTTGATTCACCAACAGAAAGAAGCTAAGCATACCACACAGGACACAATAGAAGTTGAGACATATAAACTCTGGTGCAGGAAGTTTATTTTCCCTTCATCAACAGAGGAAAGCATATCACACAGGAACTTAACAGATGCCAAATTAATCTAAGTAATTTACAAATCAAATAATCTAAGACTAATTTTATTTAAAACAAAATAAAAATAAAAAACGATCCTTTGTTTTTTAATACTAGTATATGTTAAAAACAAATTGAAGAATATTTTAGTATATATAGTACATACATTAAAAATACATAGATCCTATATATCTTTTATAAGAAGAGAAGAGTAATAGATCTAGGTGAGAATAAAAATAAAAACCACATACTTTTGCTATACACATAAAAGTAAACAATGCTTGCTTTTCCTTCCAATTTTGGAAGAACATTTTAGTATATATAGTACATACATTAAAAATACATAGATCCTATATATCTTTTATAAGAAGAGAAGAGTAATAGATCTAGGTGAGAATAAAAATAAAAACCACATACTTTTGCTATACACATAAAGGTAAACAATGCTTGCTTTTCCTTCCAATTATGGAAGACAAGAGTCATGTATATATAAAGGTCAATGCATGAACTTGAGATTCCTCTCAATCAACAAAGTTAGACATACAAAATAGACAGGCAATTTTGAGAAAACAAAATTACACACGAAACATTATAGAAAAGACCCACATCGATTTCCCTCTATCAAAAAAGCAACTCAACACAAATGAAACAGGGCAGAGAAAAGCTTATCCTTACACATGTTCTACCATCAAACAAAAAAATTGATCCAAGTAAATGCACGTCCTCCGAAACAAATTTATGTAAATTTATCTAAAAATATAAAACTTCAGGACTATGCTTGTCTCAATGAAACAGGGCAGAGAAAAGCTTATCCTTACACCTGTCCTACCATCAAACAAAAAAAGTCATCCAAGTAAATGCATGTCCTCCGAAACAAATTTATGTAAATTTATCTAAAAAGATAGAACTTCAGGACTATGCTTGTCCTATTACATACTTGATTTGTTCATTCAATGCGCCTTCACAACCATCTGAGAACTTCTGTCTGGCCAAAGACTCAGAGAATGATTGAGAAACTTGCACAAGCTCAGTCTGGACTTCAGCAAAAGGCTCAAATACAACTCCAGTCAGAGCACTTGTCATCCTCCCTTCACCGCCTACAACTCGAATGGTACGAACAGAATGCTTGGCCCCACTTTTAGACTTCATATAGGTTGCAGTAGGACCGATGCCGCATTTGTCTGCCGAAATACCTTTCTTGAAACAGTTGTGTTGTTGCTGCTTCCATAGAGAAGAGGCACAGTAACACGAGAAACAACGGCAAGAGCTCTGAGAAGCATGGTTGCAGATTGAATCAATCTGCAAATGCATACAATATGCAACACTTAAATACCCTCCATTGAATTTTACATAAAAATCTCCATTACATATCTAACCCAAAATCAAACTCATAAAGCTGAATTCCATTACTGCCAATTCAAAACACCATCCAATTCAAAACGCCATCCAATTGAAACTCCACATGCATATCGAAAGCTAGTCGTTCTATATCCATGTTGCCAGCTAGTCGTTCTATATCCATGTTGCCACCGAATCCCATGTGGAACGAACTCCACAGCGCGAATGCCATAACATAAAATGCCTGTCTCGTTTCCATTCCGCCCGTGTCTCTTCCCCTTGCCATTGATCTAACGCTTGAAATTTGTTTAATCGTCTAACATCTAATCGTATGGTGCACAAAATGACAGGTAGGCAATGAGAGAAGTTGATTTCAGAGAAAAACGCCTTACAACATAAATATAAATGTTTACATAAAATAACAGATTTTGTAACCAAATATTTTACCAAATATTGGTGGGACAATCAAATGTAATGAACATTGATGCCAATTCAATAATGGCTCCTAATCGGGTATGAAAAATCCAATGGTATACAATGGCACAAAAGTTGTCATTCGTTAGCGAGACGAGTGGTCTTGGGGACGGTTTTGAAAAAACCATTCATCGCATAAATCTATGGCTCCAATTAACTGTAGGGGCACTCTGTTGGGTTTCAAAAACCACTAATAATGATGTCGGAAATGTGGTATTGAAAAAACATGCACTAATTCCGTTGCACCATCCATGTCACGCCTCAATGACATGCCAATGGAGTTCAAAGTGAGCACCAGCTAGTAACGATCCCAATAGAAGTGATGTTGAAAATTAAACTACTTCAGTAGAATACAAACCCGTCACTTTCAATAGGTTTGAGGAGAGGGGAAACCACATAGTATTTCCATGTCGGGAAACTTGTCACACAAAAACAAACCATGAAAGCGTACTTCTCTGCTTTAACTAGAATCATCATCTTCAAGAAATGGCCCTCTTAAAGAAAGTGTATAGTTCATTGAGAATGTTCCGAGAGAATCGACCAAGAGGATCAATTTCGATCAGCACAAGCATGAATTCAAATAAATTAAGCGATTCAATACCTTCTCATTGTGTAATTTGATTAAAGTATGGAATCCACTGTGGGGCTCAAACCGACTTGAATTCAGAATGAAAACTACTCTTCTTAGTCTCACACAGGAAATGTGAAATCTCGAGACTCGCCCTTCGTTTGCAATGTCACTCCTCTGCTCCTCAATCCCTCTTGTCTCTTTTATTTTGTTTGTTGATGGCAACGTCCTGCTGATCGCTAGATTAATGACTTTGAAACCCAGTGGTAGAAACCAACCCAGTAGTAGAAACTTCTTGAATAATGAATTGAATAACTTCTTGAATAATGAATCGAATGACAACATATACACTTACATCAGTGTCTCCTCCATGCCATGAAAGTTTCAAAACATAAACCTTATGCAAACAGATTTTCACATGACTAACATGAACATGGAGTTTATGAATAACACTAACACTTTGATATTTCTCAACCAATACTCTATAACAAGGCCACACAATGGTGGCTCATAGAGTGGCTCATTCTATGGAGCATATTAACCACATTCTCATTCAACAGAGCATTTCACTCATTTTATAATATTATTAGACACACAATATTGGAAACCAACACAACTGTATATTAATTGATCTATAAATACATAAAAAAAACCATTCAATCAATTTTAGGGTTTTTTTGACTCTAATAACCACTCACCTACCCTAAGACAAACCTAATCCCAAAGATTATTTTGCCTAACAAGAAGCTCTCTAAAATCATCGTAGCTTTTAACTTTTCAAAAATATTAACATTATATTTATATTATTTATTAAAAATGTTACTATTTAAAAAAATGAAAGCTTTACCACTATAACAATGACTCCTAAAATGAAATTATTGGTATCACAAAGTTAACGAATAATGAATTAATGGCAGAAAGTTAAATATATCATTATTAGTTTCTTATCATAAGTCAGACAATTTCATTATAATTTATTAAAGATTTTAAATATTCAGAAATACCAAATCATGCACTCATATGGGTGCCCCGAATACGGGTGAAAGCAATGTTCATAAGCATTTATCTTCTGTTGCATCAGCGTATTCTTCCCATGAAATTTTAGTGGAGAAGATATTAGATGCATGTAAAGGGATGAAAAATACTAAAATCAAGGCCAAAGTCGAGGAAGAGAGTAGTCAAAGAGAAGTTTTGGTAGAACCAATTAAAGTAGATCTCTAATATGGAACAAATGCGGTATACTAGTCCAAAGGATCTTGTGGGAGGATCATGCTCATTTTCTTCAAATATTTACTCTCAAGGAATTCTCTTTTTTGTGGTGAGTGAAGCTCAGAAAATATGGATGGCATAATTTTAAGAGATATGTTATGCATTATAATAAGTAACAAACTTAAAGAGATATGTTATGCATTAGAATAAGTAACAAAACTCAATGATTGAAATACTAAAATTAGTACATTAATGTCATATGTCAAGAAGATGGCATACGAGATGTGGTTTTTAAAATTCAACAGGTACATTTATTTGCAATATTGTGTTATCAGCTATTCAGTCCTTTTATCTTAGACATAAGCAATAACAAATAATGTTGATTTTGAGATTGTAAAACCCATTGTTAAAAGTTAACTTTATGTTTCTTGGGTACATGGGTTTTTAGAGTGATTTGGAAGGTTCATCCCTTCTACATACAATTTATTTATTATAGTAGTCCTAGGTTCACTTTGAAGGAAAGGAAACCACTAAGGCAACATGTAGTGTAAGATGACTACTAGTAAGTATATTGGACCCTAGCTCTATGACATAAGCTTCATGCTAGGAGACCATGTTGAAAATGTATATGAGAAATGCATGTAGTTATTTTCAGTTTCTATGCATTTTTGGAGGGAAATTCGTGGGAGGTTTTAAGGAAAACTGGTGTTTTTTCTTAGGTAATGAGTGCAAAGATGAATCGGTTAGCATGAATTGCAACATGGAATATGTATAGAACTTTGCAGGTGAAATGTCATCTCATGGAACTTAAGATGGTCATTTTATACCTGAAGAATGTGAACACAAGGTGGAGCACCAACCAAAATATTTGTGTCCCGCCTTAGCTAATAAAACAGATATAAAATTAGGAGAGGACAAGGAGGAGCAAAATGGGAAAAGTAGCTTAGGGGAGAATATATGTATGCTTGGAGACTTTAATCCCCTGGAGGTCCAAACTGATAGCCCAGGATTGCATCTAAGCACTAGTCTTGGTATTTCAAATGAGACTTCATATTCAAGCAAGTTTGAAAATAACAAATGTTTGGGTCCATTTCAACATGATGTGATCTAGTTCACTTGAAGGATGATTCTAAATTGGGAAATATGACTCTAAGACAATGGCTTGTAAGACTAGAGAGGGTGGTGGACTGGATGGAATGCCTGCACATACTTTTACAAATTGTAGAGACCATAGACCTTGCACATTATGAAAGATTGGTTTTACAATATATAACACCCTCATGTTTAAGAATATAATCAATCAATCACATACATTTTACGAATTGTACTAATACTTTCACTAGTCCTGGTTCCAATTCATCAAATTTTTGTAAAAGAAGGATCGTTTTGCACAAAAAATAGACATAATAATATATGCAATACGAATTAATAAACACATCTTGTTAGGACATGACAAGAGGACCAAAGCATACCAACACAAAATACAAGCCCTGATTGTCAAGAAAATAGGATTTCAACAAGATTGCTTCCTTGGAAGGGCACCATACTTGGAGATGTCGTCAACAGTGGGTAAGAAACACCAAAATCATGCACTCATTCTAGTGCCCCAAATACGGGTGAAACCAATGTTCATACTACTGCATCAACATATTCTTCCAATCAAATTTCAATGGAAAAGATATTAGATTCAGGGAAAGGGATGAAAACTACTAAAATGAAGGCCAAAGTTGAGGAAGAGAGTAGTCAAGAGAATTTTTGGTAGAACCAATTAAAGAAAATATCTCATATGGAACAAATGTGGTACACTAGTCCAGAGGAGCTAGTGGGAGGATCATTATCCCTTTCTCCAAATATTTACTCTCTAGGAATTCTCTTTTTAGAGGTGAGTGAAGCTGAGGAAATATGGATTGCATAATTTCAGGACATATGTTATGTATCAGAATAAGTAGCATAATTAATGATTGAAATACTAAAAGCAGTGCGGTTAATGTCATATGTCAAGGATATGGCATATCAAATGTATTTTTAAAATTCAACAATTACATATATTTGAAATATTGTGTTACCACTATTTTGTCCCTTCAGCTCAGAAGAAGAGCAATAAAAAATAAATTTAGATCTTAAACATCATGTCCCTCTTCCTTAGTTTTTTCTATAGTGTTTGAAAGAGATTGCATTTTGTTTATGGTTGTTTCATCCTGATCCAAAATGTCGTTCAAATATGAGGTTTGTAGCTTCAATATTATTGATTGGTTTATTTCTCTTTTGTTTTGCAACTTTATCGGGTTCAAACTCTTGGAAACCAGTTCTTTTATGTCCTGTGACTTATCAATTTTGTGAAGAAATTTAAATGTTCTAGAACTATCAAGAATCAAGATAAGGTCTCATAAGTTTTATTGCATTGAAATTTAAGTGTTAAAAGGAAAGTAGTTAAGTAATATTTGGATGTTTGGAACACAGAAGGAAAGTTCAATTTTTTTTATCAGTAGACCTCATTTCTTTATGATATTATAAGTATGAGGTTTCTCTAAATCAAATGCATATGGAAAATAATTCTATATACCAAACTAGTGAACATGCAGCTGATTCAAGTATTCATCAGTTGACCCTAGCAAGATAGTGATGGGATGAAAGAAAAAACCAACTGCCTACTATGATCCTTTAAAGCTAATTTATTAAATATCATGAATTTAGTACATTTAAGTATACTCTTAGCTTACTTTCATTTACATAAGTGGGCCTATTTTTAAATGGCCTATTTTAGTTCACTTTTGATGGCTCCAAGTTGCCACTTAGTTGGAGGGACAGGATGCTTAAGATCTGACATTATTTTTTATTTATTTGCTTCTGAGCTAAAGGGACAGAATAGAGAGTAAATATTTGAAGAAAATGAGCATGATCAATATAAGATTTTTTTATTATGTGCTTCCAAAATAAATGAATTAGTTCATGATTAGAAAAAAATTATAAACATGTATGCCTAAATAGCTATTCCTCCAACTACTTCCAACACTCGTTTTCTTGCCTACACCCTACTCATATTCTTGTCTTCCCCAAATACTAACGTGTTACTAAAAAAAAAGGGACGAGATGACCTCTAAATTTGAAATAAGCATCGAGGGTGGTGACTAGGTTAGATCAACTTGAATTTTATCGGGTCACGTAATGTCTATTGATCATTCCTCCACTAGCTAAAATAATAAGAACAACGGTAATCTAGTGCACCATAATCTTGTGTCCCCATGATGTTATCTTCCTCAACAGACTGAGTGGAAGTATTATCGATGCCACCCCTTTTGGACTGTTTCTGATCCATCTGAATGAACAATTTGGCCTCTTTTCATAACCTATTTTCTAAACTCCTCCTGACTTTGGATAATAATGACCTCACAGGCACTATTCCCACATCCATTCCCTCGAATTGCACTCAACTATGAGTGTTGTTTCTTAAGCTTGGCTCAACTTTTGCTCTTTGGAAATTGGCTTTCCTCTAGAATCGTGGATGTCAATGCGTTTATTAACAAGTTGAGAGTATCTAATTACTTCATGTTGCCGAGTCGTGCTGGTATGTTTTTTTTTAGGCTGTTGCGGGAAAGATCAAGCAGAGAAAGAGGCCCCAACATTTTGGAAAATGACTTGAGAATTCTTCCTTGTATGCTACAACCAACGAGGGAGAGATGATATAATCAAGGGAGATTTGATAGTACTCTGGGAATACTCACAAAATTGAAATTATTGTATGAAATATCCAATATTTACAAATCAGAAATCTCTAATAATTCCCGCAGAAGGCTCCTAGAAATATTGTTACAAGAGAGATACAAAAAGAGAAGATTAGAAACCTTTATTATAGATTTGGATTCAAACTTGAAAGCCTATTATTGTTGAGTTAGAGCTTCAAAAATCACATGTTCCTTAGGCCTTCGAAACTATCTTGTAAGTTCCTCTCAAACCTTTGTCAAAGAAATCCAATTCTTGAAGATTGTGAAGATATGCCAAAAATGGAGGGATTGGACGATCGAGCTTATTTCCGTTGAGGTGCAACGTCTTCAGCCCCTTGAGCTTCCTAAATGACAAGGGAATAGAACGAGTGTATCTTTCAAATCACATTGGAACAAGATTTTAACCCTATCAGAACATGGTTTTTCATCAATTAGTTAACTTATGTAACTACCATCCATTGATCCAAGGGTCAAAAATGTTTTGATCATCTAACACATAGTATCGACAACTCATGAAGGTACACAATGTCTACGAGGGGAGTTGTTCTCAAAGGGAAATGCCTTACATAATAATAATTATTTTTAAATATGTTGAATATTTGTTAGATATTTAATATTTATAATTATTATTATTGTTGTTAAATATGTCGAATATTTGTTAGATAATTAACATTTTTATAAAATAGTGAACTAAATTCATAATATAGTAATATTATTTTTAGATATTTTTATTGTGCATGTGGATTGAGGATGCACACTCTAGCCATCCTTAGACACCAATTGAGTAGAGTTCAGATAGGATTATATAGGTGGGAGGAAAGGAGGGAGGAAGAATCGGTTTTATAAGTCAAAAGGAACATTAGAATTCAACAATCAAAAGTTAATCCAACCAACAAAATGTCTGTCGGAGAAAAAAAGAATATCAAACATTAAGAATGAATACATATTGAATTTCAAATTTTAAGTTAACAATTGAAAATAATTTGAAAAATAAAAGAAAATTTGCATTTTCAAAATGCATAAAAAATTATTATTTTAATTGTAGTTATTTATTTAAATTTTAATGGTTAAGAGCATGTGTTTTATCATAAGAGATAATAGATTCAAGTCCAAAAGGGGATATAATATATAGATATTTGTAGACTTGAGTAGTCAAAGGGAAATTCACATGGAAACTTGGTCTGCAAACTAATAATTCAACAAAAGCATACACTCTCTTCAAATGTATCTCTTTATTCAGAACTCTTGACCCCAATCACCTGATGGGTTTTGGAGACTCACAAGTAATAATAAGGAATATGCACAAAAAATATAAGGCCAAAGATATAAAATTGGAAGCCATCATCAACAAAATTTGAGCTCGGGTTCAACTCCTGGGATGTGAGGTAGAATGGTTCCACGTCAAGTGGCAAAACAATTAGTTGGTAGACTCACATTCCATGTTGGCCATCAACTTGAACAGAAAGGGGGGTCTTTTATTAAGAGGAGCAAATTTCAAATTTCACTCATAATATACCATAATCTTATGGAACAACAAGTGTCACATCACACCAACATCAATTGGAGCCACCATTGGGTATCTCAAGTCATGCATTGTGTTCACCCGCCACCCATCACCATGATGATACATTATGCTTTTTGTGGAGGCTTTATTAACTCTTGTCCTCTCCTACACTACCATTGTGGGATTTATTGGGCATTGCTCTTGCACCTCAAGAGGATAGGTAATTGAGAATGGTGGTTGTTTGATAGCTCATGACATGGTGTGGGAAAATATAACATATGGTTCAATTGTAGTTAAACTATCCCCCTTGTCATAGGTGAAGAAATGGATTTTGGATAGTTTTGAGCTATATGTAGCTCCCTTCACTAACAAGAATTGAAATTGTAAGATATTTAGTCTGAGTTAGAAATCATAGAAAATAATTTTTCAACACTAGAAAGCCCTACAAGGGGTTAGATATTTTCATGAGTTTCTTTTTGTTACACATGAAAGGAAGGGTCAACTCCTTGGAGCAAAGGATTAGCAATATGGAAGATCTAAGTCACCCGTGCTCATAGTCAACTCATATAAGTGATAATGTTCCCTCAAGTGCTATTGTTGGCAAAATTTCTCTCCTAGTAATTATGACTCTTCTATCTATAAATTTAGGTTCTCCTATTGGTAATTATATCCCATAATAGGTAATTATATCCCATAATACAAAATTTAATAGTTTTGAATGATGTTTAGTCTAACAAATTTTTATATTATTAAGCCAAGACATTTATTCAAGGCCCTATATGGTCCATAACAATAACAATTTTTAACTAACTGTATCAACTTAAATGAAGAGTTATAATAATTTTCATTTTTGTTTATTCAAAAAACTTTAAGCTTCTCTCATACCCCCCCTATACCATGGCTCAATAAAAAACAATTCATAAACTAAGAGGAGTTTTTTATAATAAATATTTTATTATACAACTTGTCATATTACTTTTTTCTTCTTAATATCATATAACAATTATCATTTATTTCCATTTTTTAATTATTTCTTCTATTTATTATGTGATGCATTCTTTTCTTTTAAATATAAAATATTTTTTATCTTATTTTATATAATTGTATTTATTATTTTTTTAAATTTCTCTTTTAATTTTTTTGGCTAAGTTGTGTGAGTTCTGAGATGACTACATGCTTAATCTTGGCTTGAGAAACCATGACCCAAGGTTATCTAAAACATCAAAATCACCTAGAGATTGCACCTGGCCTCGGATACACCAACCTTTAACATCGTTGGATTTTTCCCACGAAGTTTTGAACTAATGACCTTCACATCACCCATCACCGTCAATTCTACACCATATAGGAAAATTGTTCTTTTAATTTTTCTTTAAATCATACTTTATTTTGTTTTATTTTCCTTTTATTCTTTGAGATATCATTTTTATACTGTAATATGTCATTATCACATAAACATACATATAAATTCCATTTTTGAACATAATTGAACTTTAAAATTCATTATCATATACTTTTAATTTAATTATCACTTTAAATAATTTTAAATAAGATCTAGATTTTTTCTAATCTAAAATAATTTAAAACTTTTCGGCAAATATATAATATAAAAAAGCATTCTTTTTCAATAATATAAAAAATATATAATCATCGAGAGTATATACACAATTATATGTTATACTAGCACAACCACATTTGTAATGCGGTTGATATAGGGAGATAGCATAAGTAAACTTTAATGTTTCAATTTTTCACAAATAGATATAAACACATATCCTAAAAATGTTATCCAACCAAAACGCTAGCCCTAATACCTAGAAACACTACTGTTTTAAATTCTCACAATTAAATTTACCGGAATCCAGCAAACTATAAAACTGTTTAATTTATCTTCTTAAGATACCAAGTTTTTGCAGTGGAGATTTCTTCGACTTTTGTTCCTTTGTGAATTCATCCATTATTTGTTGTGTCAACACGCCTTGGGAGCTATGCAAGGAGGACGATCACATTCTCTAATTGATGCATCTTGGGAGCTATGCAAGGGGTAGTATAATAGCCACCTTAGACGTTTCGTAATACAAATGAGGAGTTATAACCTTGAATGGCAACAAATTCACGAAAACCACTTGAAATTGGCAACAAAGCTTTAATATATTATGACTCCTCAATTGCGGTGGCCTCATATACATATTTTGGGAACATAAAAGGTAGACATTTCATAATGCCTAAGCCACTTTTCATAAGCAAGAAGGAGGGGAGAAATTAAGGGTGAACGTTTTGTGTAACCAAGGAGGGTAACCCTTAGCCACGTTAGTACAATAGAATGAAGGGACAACTAGGTTTCATAATATTTTTTAATACATTAAAGCTAGGAAGGGAGGTAAGAAACTAAAAAATAATTTGCATACCTTTTATATTGTCCATTCGATCATGTATTTGATGATGAATATTCTCAGATTATCAAATATACACCATTCATAATTTAAAGATTTTAAATTCCTCAATCCCAATTCCGACATAGACCAAGCCTAGTAATGTAACAAGAATTTTTGTATATGCAATTAGCATATGAATATACATATCTAAAGCATATAAATGTGAAATAAAGATATATGTATATATCATATTTCACAAATTATGTATATGGAAGTGCATACAATACAAATGTATGATTATAAAAAACACTTTCACATAGTTGTAGTCTAACGAAGCATCATTTTTTTCCCAAGAAACAATGGAAATCCTAGCATAATTTTGATAAAATATGGTAGAAATTTTTGGAAATCCAACTTACAACTGTCAAGTTTCAAGTTTTTGGGTACTCGGGGTTTTTAATGGTGCTGAATCCATTTCCAGCATCAAAAACATGATTAAAGCGCACCTACTGTCATATTTTTTGAAAAAAAAAGTGGCTTCATTCCAGTGAGTTTTGGTCGTTTGAGTGAAATTGACACCTCGATAGACAACACCCTTCCACATATGTGCATGGATGGAACTGGTTTCATAATTGTGATATTATATGCTACATTTAGCATTTCATAAGTACATTTATATCTTAAGGAAGGGGATTTATATGTATATGGAAATGCTTTCACACACACACGCACGTGCACACACACACACACACACACACATTTATCTTACAAAATCATACACATGGAGTACTTTTACACGCACATATTAAATAACATATATAAAATCAATTTTATATGAGGCACAATTAAAAAAAAAAAATCATATCATGTCACTTCCTTGAATTGAACATGGGTGAAAAGGATAGTAATCATTACTCTCGACCACTAGATATAAAACCAATTGATTCTTGTCAAAATTGAAGGATGTAGGGGTGGGATATGATCCACTTATGTTTTCATGGATCATGAGATCATTAAATATAATATTTGTGCATGTAACCATACATTTGACCACTACCTGAGGTGCTCCCATAGATTCAAGTTAATCCCTCATTGGAATTGAAAATTACAAAGTGGTGAAAAAGTCCTAAACAATAAGAAGTCTTAAAGTCATTACAACAAAGCTCATCACATCATTTTGAGGCATAGATTCAAGTTAATTCGTCTTTATAATTGAAAATTATTGAGTGGTGAAAAAGTCCTCAAGAACAACAAGGCTTAAAGTCATTACAACAAAACTCATCATGTCATTTGTGGGAATTGAACCTAGGTAGAAAGAATAAAAATTATTTCTCCCAACAAATGGAGATCAAACCAAGTAAATATTTTAAAAATTGAAGGACATGGGGGTCAGATTTGATCCACTTATGTGTGCATGGGTCACGAGGTCATTTAATATAATATATTTGGGTGCAATGACACATTTGATTGCTTAACCTCAACATGCACCTCTGCTTCAAGTTAAGCCTTCAATAGAATTAAAAAATGCAAATTTCATAATAGTGAAAAACACTTTGCTTTCCACCGTTGAAACCAACCACTTTGAACTTGAGAAAAAATATAACATAAGGGTGGCCTTTGATACACTTATATGTGTACAGGTCACAAGACCATTTAATATAATCTATTTAAGTTCAACCACATTTTCAAACACTATATCAAGGTTCCCTCATGACTCTAGGTTAAACCCTCATGGGAAGTGAACCTTGCCCAATAGTGAAACAACTCCTCTCTTTCCACCTTTGGATCAAACTCATGTGACATTATCCCTAAAGAATGGCATGAGGGTGGTATTTTATCTAATTATGTGTGCACAAGTCATGTGACCATTTAATATAATCACTTTAGGTGCAACCACAAGGTTAAGAACTACCTCAAGGTGCCCCCATAATTCCATGCTAAGGCCTCACGGGAATTAAACATGGCCCATGGAAGAACTTCTCTCTCTCTCTCTCTCTCTCTCTCTCTCTCTCTCTCTCT
>APFE030932585.1:419128-444146 GCA_000404065.3 Pinus taeda | reverse complement strand
ATATCCTAATCATACAAATGAGGCGATAACATTTTATGAAATCTTAGGAAATATAATTTTACAGAGTTATTCATTACTACATTAAATTTGAAGAAATAATTATACTTAAAGGAAATAAATATGAACTCATCAATAGTCTAATTAAAACAACTACAAGAAATTAACAAAGTATACTTAAGGCAAATAAGCTCTGCAACTTTTTAGTTCCCTGGTATTCTCGAACACTAATCCTGACACCCAAATTGGTTTTCTCTAGTTTAGTGCAAACTGCTCTTCGACTGAGAGAAACCATGGCATAGTCCTCTCAAGGAGGAGGGACCCCCTCCTATTAAAATTTAGTTTCTAGATACAATGAAACTTAAGGTAATGCATGTGCAACACCTCATCAATCATAACTAGCACACAAGTATCAAGTCAAGGAACCAAATAAGGGAGGAAAAGACAAATCCCCCATGTTAGCTTACTAGAACGATCATAATCAGGGTAGATGCTTACCCAAAGTAGTAAAATACCCCATGTTAGAAATCCAATCTGGTATATTGGATGTCTACATCCAATACATGAAGGACCATGTACTGATTTACTAGTTTATAGGTGTATGACCAATCAAGAGGGCCTTAAACAATTGGATGAAAAGCAAGTGGAAACCCAAAGGACAAGTAGAGCTACAGCTATGGGCTAAAGGGTTCTTCACAATAACATTCAGAAACCTAAAAGACAACCCTATGGTTTTTTAAAATCGTTCTTACTTATTTAACAATGTGGGCTTCTTCTCTCTTCAAATGTCCCATGATTTCTCACTGCGCGCGTTCTGATCTGGAGCTCCTGTGCCCTGCTTCCTTGGCTCCTGCGGCCTTCCATAGGCCTCCTGCCTGGCAGACCCTACTGTTGGGCTCTTAACCTCCTCCCGGCACCCCCGAAATTAGGCTCTGCCTCCCCCCTCCTCCAGCCTGTGCTTCTGCTGTCATAGAACATACCGCTGCCATGAGTGCACCAAGGGGTGGGGAGCCCTCTCCCACCCCACCTATCTCCTCAAATGAAGCTTTTAGAAGGCTGCTTTCGAAGAAAGGGAAGAAACGCTTGACGCCAGAAGTCCCGAAATTCATCAAAAAGCTGGAGGAAATTCCTGAGATCACCCTGCCAGAAGACCAACCAATAAAATTCACCCTAGCCTTGGCTAACAGAGGGTTGGTAGGAAAATTTATGGGACACTGGCCATAAATAAAAACAACAGATGACTGGATCCAACGCAATTGGAGGCCCCAACTGGAAAACAATGTGATCTGCTATGCTGTCGGCAGAGGGTATTTCATTTTTGAGTTCACCTCCAAAGAAGACTGAGATCTGGTTTTCAGAAACGGTCCATATTTTATGGGAAATCAAGGTTTGTATCTTAATAAGTGGACCCCTAACTTTAATCCCTCAATCAATTCACCTAAAGAGGTTCCAGTCTGGGTCCGGCTCCCCAATCTTCTGATCCATTGCTGGAGCTATCACACCTTGTAGAAGATTGGAAATGGTCTCGGTTGTTCATTGACAAAGCAGACAACAAGGGTAAATATACCTGTGCAAGAATCTGTGTGGAAGTCGATCTGGAAGCTGGACTACCCGAAGCAGTAAAACGTACAGTTAGAGAATGGCATCACTATCAAAAACTGGATTACGAGCAGTTGCCATTCAAATGCACAATCTGTCATGAACATGGACACTTCCAAAGAAATTGCCCAAAAGCTCCAATCGGGGACAAAGTTGACGAAGAAGGATGGAAAGAAATCAAAATGGGCAAAGCAGTCCCAAAACTAACTAATAAGAAAAATTTAGGGCCATTGGTGAAGCCCCAGCTCAAACCAAAAACCAAAGAAGTTCCTAAAAAGGGTACTTCCTCTGGGGAGAAGACAGATGCCATTGGGGTCTAAGAGGATCCAGAAGACCCGTCGAAGAAAGTGAAAGAAGCTGAAGCAAAGTCATTTCTTCCTCCAATAGAGGATGAACAAGGGGAAAAAGAAGAAAATGAGGAGCACATCAATATAGGCTCCGATTCTGAGGGAGATTTAGAAGATGGAATCTCAGACTCAGACAGTTCGCAAGTCACTCCTATCAAGTTAGCTAGGGGCCAAAATCCCAAGAAGAAACAGAGAGAGGATAAAACTTATATGGATGTCCTCCAATGCTCTCAGAAAACTCTCAAAGGAGTGATGAATACCAGATCTAGGTGCAAGCATGGTAAGGCTCCAAAAGGAGCCATAACCCCCCAAGCTAGTAAATAATGAAATACGTCTCCTGGAATTGCAGAGGATTAGGTAGAAAGTTGAAAGAAGAAGCTCCGAAAGACATTGTGAGTATGTACTCGCCTGAAATCCTTCTCATCTAGGAGACGAAATTGGAGGACCTTCTTCTCCTCCAAGTAAGAAAAGTTTTCTGGCAAAAAGGCCAAGGGAGAGCCGTCAGCGCCAAAGGCGCCTCTGGAGGGATTGCCTCCTTTTGGGACAGCTCCAAATATGATCTAATTCATGAAGAATGTTGCCCCCATTGGCTTCTCACTAAGCTCCTCCATAAAGAATCTGGCCACCAAGTAAGTATGTTCAATCTTTATGCTCCGGTTTTACCTTCTAAGAAAAAAACTTGTTGGGACTCACTCCAGTCCTATATTTTCTTGCACAATCCAGAAAATATTATTATTGCAGGTGATCTGAATGTTATGCTAGCTGCAGAAGAGAAAAAGGGGGGCTCACTGGTCAGAGACCCAGCTAGAGAATAGGTTGAAGATCTCATTCTAGATTGGGATTTGGAGGATATTAAGCCCACAACTGGGAAATTCACCTGGTCAAACAAAAGGTTAGGCCCAGGCCACATTGTTGCTCATCTGTAGATTTTTGGTCCAATCATCCTTCTTGACTTGTGGTCTAATGGCCACCTCTAAAATTCTGCCGAACTACACTGCTGACCATAAACCCATTATGCTTGAGCTATCCTTAGATGGAAATCTTGGCCCCATTCCCTTTAGATTCAGTTTGTTGTGGATTCGTCAAGAAGGATTCCAAGAGGTGGTCTCTGACGCCTGGACCCAACAAGTTCAAGGATCCCCTTTCTTTATGTGGGAAGAAAAAATGAGGAGACTCAAAAGGGAGCTCAAGGTGTGGGCTAAAAGGTTGAAAATGCCCACCGACAAAAGAAAGGAGATGCATGATAGTTTAGCAGGCCACCAATTAAAAATGGAGAATTCCAAGGTAATGCAAACCCTTCTTCAAAAAGAAATAGAGCTGCAAAAAGATCTCCATAGAGAAAGTAGGGATGAAGAAGAGTTCTCGAGACAAAAGTCTAGAAATCTTTGGTTACAGGCCGGAGACAAAAATACAAGCTACTTCCATAAGCAAGTTGAAGCATGCAAGCACTTCAAAACAGTAAATGAAATTCACTATCAAAACACAGTGGTTAAAGATTCTGAAGACATAAAGCGAGCAACCCACTCCTTCTTCAAAGATCTCTATTCTGCCCTAGAAGACCCTCTTATTGATTCTCAAGCCTATCCGATTGATCTTATTCCTCACCGTGTTCACGATTCCGACAATATCATGATGATTGCTCCGATCAGTATGGATGAGATTAAAAATGCTCTGGATTGCATGGACCTGGATAAAGCCCCGGGCCCTGATGGGTTTACAATAAGGTTCTATCTGACTTGTTGGGCCATAATAAAAAAAGACATCCTGAGAATGATCCGTAAATCTCAGACCTATACCAAGATTGGAGGCAGCACCAACTCAACCTTCCTTGCTTTGATTCTGAAAGACAAAGGTGCCACCGATTTTAGTAGATTCAGGCCCATCTCTTTATGTAATGCAAGTTATAAGCTAATTACAAAAATAATAGCCAACCGTCTTAAGAAAATTTTGCCGCTCATCATCCCTGAAAACCAAGGAGGATTCATAAAAGGGAGAAAGATTCTTGACAATATTGTGCTGGTGCAAGAAGAAATTCATTCAAGCTGTCTCCCAAAAGAGAAAGGCATGGTAATTAAGCTAGATTTGAAAAATACCTTTGACAGGGTGAGACATGACTTCCTGTTCTCTGTGATGGGGAATTTTGGCTTCTCAAAAGATCTCATAGCTTGGGTGAAAGCCTGCATTGCCTCCCCTTGGATAGCGCCTATGGTTAATGGTCACCCAACAGAATTCTTCCAGTCCTCGAGGGGGATAAGACAAGGTTTCCCTATGTCCCCTCTTCTTTACACCATTCAAGCTTCGGTGCTCAGCTTCCAGCTAGACTACTGTCAACAGATCCATACTCTGCCAGGCCTGAGAATGGCTCAAAATGTTAAAGACATAAATCATGCCTAGTTTGCTGATGATACTTTATTACTACGAGGAGCTAGAAAAAATTATGCAAGAACCTTCAAGAAAGAGTTGGACATTTATAAGGAGGTCTCGGGCAACAAGATTAACTAGCTAAAAAGCATGATCTTCGGCTGGAACTGCTCGATCAAGGATTTGACATACATAGCAAGGATTTTAGAAATGGAAAGAAACCTGACCTGGGAGTCATTTAAGTATCTTGGGATCCCAATCTTCCAATCAAATCCTAAAGTAGCTCATTGGATGCCCCTACTAGACAAGCTAAAACTCATAATAGAAGCTTGGGGAGCCTCATGGTTGAATAATGCTGGGAAGGTAATCCTAATGAAATTTGTTCTCATAAGTCTCCCGGTTTATCAGAATTCTATTCTACTAGCTCCTAAAACCTTTATCAATAAAGTGGATGGTCTCCTTAGAATATTTCTATGGGAGGGAGGGAAAAGTAATGAAATAAGGCTTCATTTAGTAAATTGGGACACTATTAAGAAGCCATTAATGGAAGGAGGTCTACAAATGCAGGATCTGGTAGCCCAAAATCTTGCTCTGGGCTCCAGGCTCCTTTGGAACATTGTCTCTAGGAATCCTAGTTGGAGCAAGAGAGTTCTGTGGAAAAAAATATTTTCATGGGCAGCATTTGAGGTGTTTGGACCAGCCTCCTAGAATATCCAAAGGATCTCCAGTTTTCAAACTTTGTCTCACAACTATGAAATAGTTCAGTCATAAGCTTTATTGGATCCCAGGTAATGGGAAAAAAGTAAAAATCTGGGAAGACTCGATTCTTGGAGATCAGATCTTGATCAGATGGCAAATCTAGAAAATATCAGAGTTTGGCTTCATGCCAACAATCTAGAAACCCTTTGGGACATCTCCAATTGGACAAATGATGTAGAAATTCTATGGGATGGTTGGAATTTGGGGAAGGTCCCTCATTGGTTGGATGGTGAAGCCAAGTTGTTGTTGGATCTGCTCCAAGGAAAATCTCCCCTAAAGGCCTCCTTTAAGGACAAAAGAGGGTGGGGTTCTCTTTCAAGATCTTACTCAGCAGCAGAAGGTTACAAAAGTTTGAGGGCTATCCCTAGCGTTCCCCCAGAGCCAACCCAATGGGAATTTATCTCGTCTCTTCCCGCTCTCCCCAAAATTGGCTTCTTTTGTTGGACTATGGCGCATAATAGTATCCTCACTAGAGATAACCTAAGGAAGCGTGGAATGGCAGGTCCCTCCAGATGCCCTTTTTGCGTTTCGGATGAAGAAACGGCTAATCACCTGTTATTATTGTGCTCCTTTGTTCAAGAAGTTTGGAGGGGCGTCCTGATGTTAGGACCTAACAATATAGAGCTTCCAGGAAATATTCAGGACCTTCTTCGAAATTGGGCCAAGCTATCCCCCTTCTGTCTCTCCAATAAAAATCTCCTCAAGACTGGCTAGATGTGGATTCCCAAATTCACATGCTGGAAACTGTGGCTGGAGAGGAACAACAGAATTTTTAAGGAGGAGAGTTGCAACTCAATCAGAATTATCAATAATATCAAAGCCTTGTTGGGGGAAGCTTTAGAAACCAAAACAAACATAAGAAATTGCAAGACTATGGACAATGAGGAAGATCAATGGTTAAAAGAGTTGGTTCCTAATCATCAGAATAGACCCATTCCTCTTGCTAAAGCCACTTCTCATTGGGAAATCCATCTAGAGGAACAAGAATTCATCAAATGGAGATCTGCTTTGGATGATCACTGCCTTTTCTTCAATGGGGCCTCTAAAGGCAACCCAAGAAAGGTGGGTGGAGGTGGAATTATCTTAAGCCCAGATGGCTCAACTAATCTGCACTTTGCTTGGGGTCTGGGACATGAAACAAACAACAGAGCGGAGGCTCTTGCTCTGTGGCAAGGTCTAAGTCTGGCTCTTAAGAGGAATCTCTTCTCCATCTCAGTCTTTGGAGACTCCAGGCTAATTATTCAGGCTATGAACTCTCAAAAGATCCCTTCTCAGGTGCAGTTAGCCCCCATCCTCAAAACAATTAGACTAATGTTGCCCAAGTTTCAAAAAATCTGCTTCTATCATGTGCTGAGAAAATTAAACTCACAGGCGGATCTGGTAGCCAACCTAGCCTCTATCTAGAGCAGGAGATCCCTATTAATCAATGAAGCTGAATCGGACTGTAGCATTCCTTAACTCCGGAGATGTCTGGGCCTCTGTTTTTTGCTGTCCAAACTTCAGGATAGTTCCTCTTGAGCTGCCTGCTGTTAAGTGACAAGGGCCTCTTTTATTTATTATATTTCTTGTCACTTCGCGTCCAGCTACCGCAAATCTCCGATGCATTATCTGTTCACCTTTGCGATATGCAATGCGCAATGTGTGCTCGAACCTGACCATTCATTTATCCCAGTATATTGCTGTTTCGCATCCGCCCCACCGCAATTCTGCAAACGCTTTCACGGTCGCGATATGCGATGTGCAACGTGAGCCAGAACTTGACCACACATTCATTGCAGTCTATTGGCATTCTGCTTCTGGCCCCCACGGCCCCATCAAAAATCTCCAAAGCATTAACCATTTGCCTCTGCGATATGCGATGCGCGATATGTGCTCGGACTCGACCATTCATTTATCCCAGTTTATTGCCATTTCGCATCCGCTCCATCGCAATTCAGCAAACCCATTCGCGATCGCGATATGCGATGCGCAACAAGAGCCCAAACTCGACCATACATTCATTGCAGTCTATTGGCATTTCGCTTCCAGCCCCGCCGCATCCCTGCGGTGGGCCTCCCCTCTCCTTTCTCCTATTGCGATTTTCGAGTTGTACCCGAACCTGATATAGTTAATCTCTCTGCATTGATAGAGCTTCACATCCGCTTTTCTATGTTTTCCGATCGTTGAATTCTTGATCGCATCATAGCACTCTGCCAGTCAATTCAAAAAGAAAATGTAGTGCCTCCCAGATTGAACCGGTACTCCGACGTCGTGGGTCTCTATTATGCAAACTTAAAAGCAGGGGAACTACAATGCGCCATTTTGGATCAAATCAAGTCCTCCTTCAATCCTCTTTCTACATCTACAATGTAATTCTTTCAGAGGGCCGTTCAAATTCCAATTCTTCTATCCCTGCTAAATGTTTCAAGGATCTACAGAGTGTCAATGTTTAAGTCCACGAAGTTGTTTTGTCAATTTCCAAATAAAAAATAATCGTTTTTGTAAAAAAAAACAACGTGGGCTTCTTCATGCAATTCTAAAAGGAATGATACAATCGAGAAAAGGAGGAATTTCTTGCAACCCCTATATGGGTTTAGTTTTTTTCGCTTCCAAGGGAATTTTGGAATGGGGAATTCTTATAAGGAATGAGAAGCATAATGAAAACATTTTTCAAAATATCATGGATAATTAAAAGATGTTGACACATTTCATATGCTTGCATCTACATTTATATGAATATTTCAAAGCACTTGTTGGATACCATAGATATTTACTATCATGATAAAATTCATCAATAAACCTTGGACTACAAGCATGTCCCATTTAGTTGTCACAGATGCCATGAATATGGCCACTTGTTTCATGATTTCCATTTTATCCGAAAGGAAGCCCCTTTAGAGACGTTAAGAAAAAAAGATAGAAGGATTTGAAAAAGTAGCTCCATGTAGATTAAATCCATGATAACAAGAAGCTCTTTTCCCCTTGGACCCTCCTCAACCCAATAATAGATATGAAACCTTAAGTGAGGTCTCAAAAATTCCATATATCATAGCTCAATAAGCCATTATAGAAACCCAATTCTGACTGAGGCTCCATGAAAAGAAAATCCCCAAAAGCTAGCCCAAAGGAGTTACACAAGAATAACCTAGAAGACGAGGAAGTGTCTCCAGAATGAACTCAAGAGGAGATGAAGGAGATGGACATGAACAAAGCCACCCTAACAAGTGTGATAGAAGAGCTACAAGGTAAGGATTTATAATTAGGTCCTAAGAAAAAGGTATATATGCTTCAACAAGATTATTTTAACCTTTGAGATCATAAAGGAGAAAGTGCACAAAACCCTAGGTCATAAAGCCATGGTATCCACACTCATAATTTCAAGGATTTGACAAAGCTTGTTAGGGAGATCAATAAGAGAGGAAGAAAGAGAAAAAGGGATCTTCTAAAATAAGTAGGAGATATGTTTTCCAACAAAGGTAAATTTTCCCGCATATAAGACGTCTTCGCCTACTTTCCCTGTCCTTCTTAATGAATTTGATCACATGAAATATCATGGGCCTAAATTGCAGAGGTACGTAGAGGCTTTTGTAGGAATGAATCCATGAGGAAAAAACTACAGTAATAATGTTACAAGAGACTAAGTGCTTCAATGACAAATTAACTAAAATTGCAAGCAAGTGTTGGAAAGGAAGTGCTTTGATCGCTCTAGATGCATCTAGGAAAGTGGGAGGCCTTTATTTAGTTTAGAATCTTGAAAATATCACCTCGTTATTAGCATATTTTCCCACATTTGAGCCATTTGCAATTATCCTAATAATGTTGACCCTTTTTCATAACTTGTACCCTTGTTTCAGAGATTTTTAGTTCATGGATGCCGGTTAGTCTCATCTAATCTGCTACCTCCCCTGGTTCTTAGTATACAATCTAGGTTGCAAGTAGCATATTTTCCTTTATCTAATCCATGTCTGTATCTTTTCTTTAGAATTTTTCATTTCCTAGGAGATCAGATTGATGGATTACCTTATGACTTTTCTAAGGAGAAATTGTTGTGGAAGTTTACTAACTTCTCTTCCCCCTAATATTCTAGATTCATCCTCCCAGGGAGGCCTAAATGACTATATATACTTGTCACATAAAAGGGTCATCATAGTTAGAATTTGTGATGTAGTTTCATTATTATAGTCAAAGAGTTTTTTTTTCTTGTGAGAGGCTAGAGGAGACTAGGTTGCTAAGGTGAAGGGGGGAACCTTCATGCGTCCTGTAGGTATATCATTTATGTATTCCATTTTTCTGCAATGAAAGGTTGATTCCATTTCTTTTATATTATTTGTGTTAACATTTTTTACATGTTTCTCATGTTATTTTCATGTTGTTAATGTGTTGATTATCAATAGTTATCATGCTAACGTAATATTGCAAGAAGGTATTTGGGTGTGGTTGTTGGTTGCGTATGTATAGGCATATAGGCTTGTAGCTTGTAGACTAGAATATTTGGTGTCCCCCAAGATATTTGCATAAATTGATTGTTGTGTCTTCAATTGAAAGGTGTGATCTCCCTTCCTCTTCTTGTTTTATGTTATGATCTGTATAATAGGCAATTGATTTGGGATTTCACTGCACTTTGGATTACACACATGTCTATATGGTGATCCCCAGGGAAGGACTACATAGAAATAGCTCCTTTTGTCTATATGATTTTAGATACAACAAAACAACACAACTTATCAAACTTAGCAGTGACCCCTCACATTCTCTTATGACAGTTTCAACTAACAGGATCCAACACCATTAACATAACAACCACAATATATAGGTCAACCCTTCTCAACGAAAAGGATAAATTTCTATACAATCTTGAACACATCCACTATCTTGTTCTAGAATACCTATGGATCATAGGTGGCAACTTTAACCTGATTAAATCCTTGGAAGAAAAGAAAGGAGGTCTATGCAAACTAGATGATGATGCCCAACTCTTCTAGGATTTGATGACAACACATTATCTTACTAATGTGGAAACAATCAATACATTATTAACCTAGAACAATAGACGAGGATGTTGTCACCAAATTTCCTCATGACTTGATCAATTCTTAGTCTCTAAATCTTTATGGGATGGGGATATCTTCATGAAGTCCTCAATCCTTCCATGTAGAGGATCAAATCATTGGTTGGTATGTTTAGAAGATGACATCAAATATAGCCCCAAGAATTGTCCTTTTCACTTCGAAATATTTTGTCTTAGAGATCCCTCTTTTGTGAAAAATTCCAAGCAATGGTGGCAAGAGGAATCCCCTTCATCAGAATCTATCATGTACCAATTCCAGTAAAATCTCGAATTTCTCAATGAAAAAATCAAACATTGGAGCCAAGATGAATTCAATATATTCAGCAATGTAAACAAAAGCCCGAACCCAACGTGTAAAACATACAACAACACATTATTCTAGAAGGAAAAACAAATGATTTTGCTAAAGAAGAAGGAGAGACCCTTATCCAATTGGAATATAGCTAAGTTCAAGAGGAAATACTTTGGAGGCAGAAATATCACATCAGATGGCTAAACGAAGGTGAAAATCATACATGTTTCTTCATAAATATATGATAAAGCATCAAAATCATAATAGTAGCTTATCTCTCAAGAATGAATGAGCTCAAAATCTCACTAATTAGGTTGACAGGGAGATTAAATTAACTGGATTGTATCATCATCTTCTCTTAGAGACTCAAGAAATAAAATCAACAATGATTAGATGAATCACCAACTCCATCCTTTACCTAGTAAAAGAAGAGCATAATGAGGCCCTAACCAAATTGAGCACCCTAGAGGAAGTATAGGAAGTACCCATGAATATGCTAAAAAAAAAAATCCCCAGGACCGAATGGATTCACAAAATATTTCTTTCAATATTTTTGGCCTTTTCTCAAGTAGGTAATCCATGCTCTAATGTAAGAAGCCAAAGCTAATTCCTCAATGCTCCTAGCTCTCAATCATACTTTTCTCAAATTGATCGTGAAATTTGAAAAAGTTAATAATGCTTATGGTTTCCAACCCATAGCACTCTACAAATCCATTTACAAAATAATAACAAAGGTTATTTATAACTTCATTAATGCCATCCTCTCAATTGTCATCTCTTTGGAATAGATGGGGTATGTTGAAGGAAGACAAATCTTGGATGACATCGTGGTTGTGCATGAAGTCATTCATTCTAAGAATAACCAAAAAACTAGGTGTGATAATTAAACTTGATCTTTCAAAATATTTTGAAAACTTAAGTTGTTCATAACTCTACGAGGTTCTCAAAGCCTTTGAATTTTATAATGAATGATAAAATGTATTGGCTCTTTAGTGACTTACCCCTTTCTATCCATCCTCCTTAATGATTCCCCAACAAGAACCTTTGTTTGCTCCTGGGAAATTTGTTAGTGTGACCCTCTATTCCCTTTCCTTTTCATTCTAGCCTTGAAGGTATTAGCTAAATTATCCATCAAGAAATCAAGAAAGGGAAACTAAAAGGGCTAAGAATCATGTGACATGAGTTCCTTTTATTACAACAATAGTTCATAAATGATACCCTCTTGATTGGAACCCATTGTCAGCGAAACCAACACACTAAAACATATTCTTGATGGCTTATCACCAGCCTCTGGTACTACCATAAACTTTCCAAATCCAAACTCCTTTTCTTTAATATCCCTATGACCATCCAAACACATGAAGATCACATCTTGGCTATGAAATCAATCACTTGATAAATATTTGGGAGCTCCTCTAGAGGAAACAAAATTGAAATCCAAATACTATAAATACCTCTTTGAAAATATGAGAGACAAGCTCAAATCATGGAAATTTATATCCCTCAATATTGTTGGTCAAATTGTTCTTCTCAAATCTAGGCTGAAATCTATTCTTATATTTACTTTCTTAACCATGGAAGCCCCTAAAGGAATCCTCAAATCCATAAAAAAAGACAACTATGTTTTCCATGAGGGGAGGTACTATGGAGACGAAATGGTCTTTGATATTCTCAAAAAATCTTTGCTTACCTAAATTAAAAGGTCTATTTAGGTCTCAAAGACCCAAAAATTCTTAGTAAGGTCTCCAAAGCCAAGATATGGTGGAGATTGATTCAAGGTGGCACACAAATTTGGAAATTTATATGGACATCAAAATACATCCATAATGTTTCGTTCCAATAGCATATCAAATCCATATCATACTCCTAAGGTTCATCTATATAGAATCATGCCAACTCCAACAAAAATATTATCTAGGCACACCCTTTCTAGGAGATGTGTGATGGAAAATCCAATCTCTTTTGGGAGGAGTTTTGGTAGAAATTGCATTTGCGGTAGAATGAAAGCCAATAACTTGATAACGGTGATGGATTATGGGAAGGAAAGCCCATGAAACTTTTCTTGGTAGCCATGGAAAGAAAAGATCTATGGTTGTACCTCAAAGAGGATGCTAGCATGAACCAGTTTTGGGGACAATATACAAAATAGACAAATTTCCCTTTAAGAAGGCCCAAGAAATATTTGATGGGGTTATCAACCTAAAGGGAATTTCACAATTAAGGAAGCTTATTTAATAGTTGCTAGTCACCAAGATATTCAAATAAAAAAAAACATGGAAATGCATATGGTCATAGAATCTTTGGCCAAAGGTATCTCATCTTATTTGGCTTTTGTCAAGGAGGAACACGAATTGATAAAATATGGATTCAAGGGTCCTTCTTTCTACCACATATTCTATAACAACTCTAAATATGCAAACCATTTGTTTAATACATGCAACTTCTCCGCGAATCTATGGCAACGGGTGATGAAACTATCTTATCATTTAAATGAAGATGGGGAACGTATTGAAAACACAATAATAAATTGGAATATATTCCAATTTGAAAACCCAATTTTGCATGGAGGATGGACCTTAAAATACTAGTTTTCTACTCTAGAGCATATGGAAGGAAAGGAATTAGTGTATATTTAAAAACCATCATCTATTTGAATCAGTATTCTAGTCCAAGTTTATTACAATATCAAGGAATCCACTTTAGTTGAACCTTTGACTCTAGAGGTGTGGTCTTTCCCTTCTTTTGAATTATGAATACTACAAAAAATCTTCAATTCTCTCATCATGCCTCGGTCTTCTCCCTTGCCACCCCCTATTATAGGCCCCTCCCCTCCTCATGGTCCCCTCCCCCCAAATTATTTTTTATGGTGCCTCGAAAGGAAATATGGGCCCGGTAGGCTTTAGAAGAATCTTCACAGATATCCAATAACATGCTTTCTTCTATTATCATGGCACAATGGGACACAACACAAACAATGCTACTAAATTTTATTCCCTAGAAAGAGGACTCTTGTATGCCATCCAACTCTTATACACAAAGTTGATTATAAAAGGAGATTAAAAAATGGTCATCAAAGAAATGAGGGACCTCCTTCAAGGGGGGAATGCTAGGAAAATCATTGTCATCCAGAGACTATAAAACTTCCTAATGCGTATCCATCCTTATTATCAAGCATTCTTGAGATCCTTCCATCCCAATTTAGATGATCTGCCAACAAGGCCGAAGATCACCTAGTCAATGTGGATTGTGATATTATAACCCACTCCATAGCTACTCCATGGCCCCCATTTACTGATCATTAATGGATCCTTGAATTCCAATATTTTTTTTAGCAAAACAACTACCCCTTGATGGGGGTGCCTCATTCAAGCCCTACACTCAATGAACATAGACTTAAGAAAGGTGCACTAGTCGAGGTTAAAGCTAGTGGACAACTAGAGTCCATATTAAGTGAGGTGTCAAATTGTTTGGAAAATCGAGGACTGATAGCCCATGCAATTGAAAAAGGCCCAACCAAGCCTTCCTTTGAGCAATTACCCAACACGGTGCATTCAATATGTAATGAAAGCACAAAGGAGAACATATGTTATTAATGAATGTGGTGACTCCTAATGAAGTTTGTGGGAAGCTTAGGAGGTATTTAGGAATGTTTTCCATCTTAGAAATATTTACACCAACTAGCCCATCTGTATCTGACCATGACAAGGAAAAGCTCCAAGTGTGGTTTATTTGTAGTTGAATAACTAGGCCCTCTTGACCTTATCCCTTTACATCTAAGAAACCATCTCAATTGTAGGCCAGCAACCCCAACCATCCTTGCTAGTTGCAGGAGAGCTAATGCTAAAAAATTCACCAACACATTTTCCATATTACTCTTACTTCAGCTATCAAGTCAACTCATGCATATTTATTCTTATATTCATATATAGTTAACTCTTTGGATCTTTGTGTTGTCTCTTTATGGTTTCACAAGCTAGACCTCCATCACTCCTCCTTTTTTAGTGCTTTTCCTTCTTGCCAAAAATTTTCCGTACTACTTACACTCTTACTCATCAATAGCCACAATTCCCAAGCAAAGGGATTTTCAAGGCATGGAGTTGGGGGCCATGGCCCAATATGAAATGCTTTTGCACAAGATCAAGCCCAGGGCTTAGTGGAAAGATATATCGAACACATTCCATTGGTGGTACAACATGAAAACATAGACATGGAATAAGAATTGGTGGATGAAATAAATGAATAGTTAGATTATGAATTTATGGAGCACGTGGAAATCTAGATTCTAGACTCCAAGTGCATGTTGCAATCAATACTTAGACATGGTGGATCTATATTGGTATGTCGAAAATTTATTGGATAAAGTCTTATTTGACCACAATGAAGGTAGAGAGAAAATCCTCTTTTGCATGGAAGATATCCATTTTCTTTATTATAGGATGATTGGCATATGCAGAGAATGGAATATTCTCTAATACAATAAAGAGACCCACAACCTCCTGGTCCACCTGTGCACCCTACTCCAACTTCTTAATCGCATGACTCTTTTTCAGGATACCGCCAATCATAGTAAGCTTGTTAGTTTACTTGGTTTCTAGTAGATATGTCTTTTGGTTTCATATTTATCTGGTTATCATGGCTATCATAGCCAAGTTTTGTAACTCATGTCATCATGAGATTGGCCTTCAACCAACTGAGTATGCTTATTTTGAAATATTTTAATACTAAGCTTTTTAAGTGTTCTCAGTGTGGTTCCCATTCCAACAAAATTTAACTAATATTCAACATGTACTATATACATTTGTCAATATAACATAAAGCTCCCAAGCCTCCAACAAATCTCCCTTATAACATGAATCCCGCCATCGTTTATGCAAATTCATCATCCATTTCCTACCCCGCATTCCAACTCATCTTATTCATTATTTCATACATCACGGAATAAAAATTGATTTTTCAAATTGGAACTCACTTATTCTAAACTTGCATTTTGAAATTTGAAGTCTTTCCTACTCCAATTTTAAATTTTGATCTTAACAATGTGTAGATTGATCTTGTAAACACTAAGCTTATTGATTTCCTTATAAGTTGAAGGGATACCATAATTACTTAATTAGACCATGATATCTTTGAAGTCACTAAAATCACTATTTTAATATTGAAGGAAGCTTTTAAAAGAAGCGGAGAAAAATATCTATTCAAAACCTAAGCAAATATTCTTTTGAGTAAATTCAAAGAGAGACCAAAAAAAACAAACAAACAAACCATGATGGATGCCCATGACCACAAATTTCTTGCAAGGTATATGCTCTCCTTTAAGTTCTCCCTTACCTTTATTTGGAAAATTTCTCACCACTAAGGTCTTTTCTATAATTCAATATGATGAGAGAGTGTACAATATGGAATTGGGTTTTTCCTCTAGGTTTATTTGGATAAATTTTCATTAAAATATTTTTTTATAGTTTAATAGAATAGAAAATTCTCATTAATTTTTTTTTTTTTTAATTTAATATGAAGAAGATATTTAATTTTTTTTAATTTGCAATGTGCAGAATGAAACATGACATTTAAAAAATATATAATAACATAAAATATTTTAGTATTCACCATAAATAAAATATTCAAAATCTAATTTATGCTTTCTATATATATAAGGAAAATAATTGAAGTAAAAAAAAAAAAAAAAAAAAACCCTTATTTATTAACCTTTTTAATATTTGAGTATGAACCCTTTATATATATATATATATATATTATATATATTGTTAATATAGATGCTCAAAAATTAATTTCGGCAATTGAACCTTAGTAGAAAGGATATCAATTATTCCTCCCAACCACCAAAGTTAAATTCAAATAACATGAGTTATATATATTATATATGAATTGAAACTAAAAAAAAAAATCTTATTAAAACAAGGGCTACATAGTAGCTAGTCATTGCCGCTTAGTTTAAATATAGCTAAATTAAAGTAGAAAACCATAAAAATTCAAACATTTAAAATTTTAAAATGTTATAATTAGATTAATTTTCAATTGTAATTAAATGCATTATTAAATTTTGTAAATTAACATTATTTGTATTGCAACATAGAAATAATTATTAATACTTTACATTTAGATTTTTATAGTTTGTGGATATGGTCTTATGAAAATCGTATTCTTAGACTTAGGTATAGAGGTCCTATCATAAATTTCTATTATATCTTGGCTTGTGAATATGAGAAATTTTATATTTATCGTATAACAACCATATTATTATTTTGAATATGATTCATTAATTAATAGTGTAAAATTTATCATATGTGGTTAAGTAAACATAAAAACCTAAATGACCTCTAGCTCGTAAAAATATAATGTAAAAATAAAAATATATGTCTCACATACCATTAATAAATATTTTTAAAATACTTATGTGATTTTAAATAATGATTTTAAATTATATATGTAATTTTAAATAATATATTTTTAATTAGATTATATAAATCATTAGCTATTTTTATAAATAGGAATATAAAATGATTATACTCATTAGCAATAATTTTATCACCTTCCCAAAACCATTTGTATCATAAATGTTCATCTTACACCTTGATGTGATCTATGTACTTCTTGTTAATTAATAGAGGTAATTGACACAAGGCAAGAGCTAACCAACGTACCATTGGGCATTAAATGCCCGGCTACATGCGCCCCGATAGCTGTTTAACACATGCTCCATTATATTTTATTTATCTATCACCGCGCACATGTGTTAAACAGCGATCGGGGGCGCATGTAGCGGGGCATTTAATGCCCAATGGCAGGGTCGTTAGCTCTTGCCATTGACACAATAATAAAGATAAAGGGCAATAACATGTTCAATTTGATAGCCAATCAAATTAAACATAAATAAATTAAAATATTTTTAAAAAATCATATATTTCAATGTGTGATATTATACTATAGATTTTTTTACAATTTTTTTTGTCAAACTCAAACTAATATGGGTTTAACCACTTTCTATAATTTAATATGAAAAAAAATTATAATCTTTTTTTTTTTTCTCAGTAAAGACTATTCTATTAATAAAAAGAGGAAAAATATTTACAGAGAGGTTTGAACCTCTGAGGGGGCTGTTGCCTGCCCTCTACCAAAAAAAAATATTGCAGGTGTCGTGATGCCTGACTTTTACATATTTAACTATCAGAACCATAGGTAGACTAGTGATTTTTAGAAAATTCAGCTCTGCATTGAGCTTACAAAAATACCCTGATCCCTTACAAAAATATTTACCTTTAGAAGGGCTATTACATTTCCATTGAGACTCAAAAAACATGTAGACTGTAAATCTCATGCCATTGAGAAAATAGACCATCCAAATTAGGAAAACGCAGACCAAGAACAAACCACAGAACAAACAAGCTCTTAATCCTACTGAGGAGAGCCGACATCCTTCTCGCTTGCTTGGTTGACCCAAGTGACCATGAGGTTGTCTTCTACATCCATCACACTGCGTCCTGGAGGGAGAACAAGGCGGAGGATGTTCCCGGAGGTACTTGCAGGCTCACAGTCCATGACGAGCTCCTTTGAAGATGAATGCTGGTGCCGAGGGATTTCTTGCTGGCCATCATCGCCCAAAATCCCCGAATCGTTGAGGACATCCCCAATTGGGCTTCCTTGATGAGCACTGGAATTATTGGATTGAGCCTACTCCCTGGATGTTTCTTCCGAACTAGCAGGCTCTTCCTCTAATTCTGGCTCTTCCTCCTCCTCTGAAAAGAGCACCGTTACAATAGTAGAGATGAGCAGCTTGTTCAGCTTGCTGCGAAACTTAAAACGAGCTGAATGGAAAGAGCTGGTGAGAGAGGGACCAGAACTGTCGGAGGATGGTGAGGGGGGCGGTACAGAAGCTAAAGGTTCCAAGCATTGCGGGACAGAGCTTCCGCGACTACAAGAACCTCCCCGTGACCCAGTATTACTTCCACGTCTGGGGATTCCACGTTGTCAAGGCATGGTGAAATTCAGGTGATGAATGTTCAAACAGAGACCCTGAATTTGGGAGATGAACAGCCAATTGCAAACTAAAGACCAGACACTCCAAGACTAGACTCCTTCCAGCACAACCCAGTTATTAACTGATGAAACCCACAACTCTTGCTCGGTACTGACCAGATATGCTATGCCTAGACCCCAAACAATGACAAGCAACACGAAATTCTTGTGCCAGACACCGATACATAGAATGAACTTAATGAAACAAACGACAACAGTATTCAGACACGTGAATAAACTTACTCGAACAGGTTCAGACCCAACGGACCCTCTTAACAGTCCAGAACCAACAGACATATACCTGACCCGGGGAGGCTCCCATGCACTGCTTGCTGCCGTGGAACTCAGTCGAATTAACCATCTGAAGCACGCCTCTGTGCCATATCCACCAAGGTGCAGCTCTTTTATGCCCTGATTGAGGCACGCCATCCGGGGATGATGTCCTTGCAGTTCATTAACTCTCCTGCTTAGCGCCATTACTCCCAAGCCCAATCTGCCATTACTCAGAGCCTTGAATGCTTGATCTTCGCCTGCCTTTAACCGCCAAGAACTACTGGTCGTGACGCCAGCTGCCGTCCTTTTTAGTACTGGCATTAATACATGGTGAATGCACCCGCATCCGGGTGTGAGTCTTCCTTCGACTGCCTGTCATTGTTTACAATATCGTTGAATATTGAGAGCTGCGTTTCAGGAACTGTGTTGGAAATCAAGCCCTCAATGAAATCTTCTCCATTGTCTACTCCTAAATTCGCTAGAAAATCCACTAGCTTGTTCCCTTCTCTTTTGATGTGTTTAAAGGAAATTTCTTGGTGAATTGAAAACCATTGCTTGAGGAGGTCTAGGTGAGGAGCCAGTCTCTAGCTGCTACTGACTTTGTGAACAGGGGATCCTTGCATTAGTTTTGAGGCCATAGTGATGATGATTTGGGAGTCTCCTTCCGCAATCAGAGGAAAAAAACCTCGTTCTTGTGCTAGATTAAGACCTCTCATAATCCTTCTAGTTCCGATGCATTATTGGTGTTCCATCCTATTGAGCCATGAAAAATTATGAGAGGGGTACCTTGAGAGTCTCTGATGGATCCTCCAAATCCCGTTTTCCCTGGATTGCCTCTTGAAGCCCCGTCAAAGTTAAGTTGAAACATATTGATTGGCAGTGGGTTCCATATGGCTGCTGGCGTCTGATGCTTAGGTATGTTATCCTTGGTTGGAATCGGCGTATTTAATTTAATCTGCCAATTGTCCCAGATAGCTTGTTCATGCGGGTTTGATGGGAAGTCTTCCTTGGACCATACTTTGACAGCTAGTGTTTCTCTAAGGTTATTAAGCAATCCCTTCCATAACTGCTCAAGCGACATTGCTTGATCTTTAAAGATCCTTTTGATTCTCTCCTTCCAGATATTCCACATTAATAGACCAGGGATGAGTTGCCATAGAACATTTAATACTTTACTTTGATATGGCTCTTGGCTCCAGGTGCGAAGGGTGCCTGTTATATCCCCATGCATTCTTCCTTCTTTTTGACACCGAAATGTGATCTTTTCCCACATTTTCCTACCAAGCTGACAGGTTTGCATGAGATGTAATGTTGTTTCCTCGTCTTGGTTACAGTTGGGACACATGGATGGCCCAGCGAAGTTCCGTTTTCTTAGATTGTCCCAGGTTAAAATTCTATTGTGAGACAGCAGCCACAAAAAAGTGGAGACCTTCGGCCATATGGAGGAGTTCCATATATTATTCCACAACTTATCTTTAACTACCCTATCTTTGATGATTAGTTTGTAAGCTTCTTGAGTAGTGAAAATGCCTTTTTCCTCGTACCCCCATCTAAGAATGTCCATATCTTCTAAAAATAGTATTTTCCATTTTTGAAGTTCTGAAGCAAGTGTAAGATAAGATTGCTCTGGATTGTGTGATAAGATGTGGCTGGCCTCTTTCCATTTCCTGTGTTCTTTCCCATTGTGTGGTTCCCAAAATTGACTAACCTTATCAAAGGGGTTTATGTCTTGGTTTAGGAACCCCGGAGTGTTGTCTCTGAGATTTGGTAGTTGCTGCCATGAGTCTTCCCAAAACCTTGCTGTAGTACCATTCTTCACATCCCAAAAGCTATGCTTTTGAATTAGATGTCGTTGAAGATTGGCTGAGTTCCATATAACTGATCCTTTGCTCACTTCCGACATTCTAATTCTTTCCTCGATGGGTACATTACCTGCATATTTTACTGTCCATAGAGAGGCCTAGGGAGTGCTTGGATTTGAGAGCCATGTCCACCAGATTTTAGCCCCCATAACCATATTACTATGTTCTGGGTCTCTCAGCCCAATGCCTCCCGCCTTTTTTGGAAGACATGCTTTCTCCCATTTAACTAGCGCCCATTTCCTATTTGGGCCCGAATTTCCCCATAAGAAATTACGTTGAAGCTATTTGATTGCCTTAAGAACCCACTTAGGCGCCACCAGGATGGAGAAGAGATAAGTAGGCATGGATTGAAGAACAACTTTAATTAGAACCAACCTACTAGACATATTAAGAGTTCTATGAGTCCACAGGAAAAGTTTAGCTTCAAGTTTTTCTAAAAGGCAATTCCACGAGGAATGCTTAATAGCCAGTGCAAATAGAGGAGCCCCCAAATATTTGGACGGAAGAGAGGCTATGGTGAAGCCAAGGATGCGGGAAATAGCTCTTTGGGTGGTAGGAGGCGTGTTGAAGAAAAAAATCTCAGATTTGACTTTGTTGATGAGAGCTCCCGAGGCTTCCGAGAAGTTTGAGAGAATTGAGTTGAACGCTCGGGCTTCTTGAACAGAAGGATGGCCAAATAACATGTTGTCATCAACGAATTGTTAGTGAGAAAAGGCAGGGATATTGTGGAAGACTAGGCCTCTGAGGCTATGCGAGAGGATAGCTTCTTTAATGCTTCGACCTAGACCCTCCGCTAGAATGACAAAAAGAAAGGGTGATAGAGGGTCACCTTGTCTGATACCTCGAGAAGGACGGAAGGTGGTCGACGGTATTCCATTGATAAGAATAGAAAAGAATGATGATGACACAAGACTGCTGACCCATCTAATCTAGGAAGGGGCAAACCCAAAGGCTTTTAGAATTTTTTGGCATATAATCCCAGTTGATGCTATCAAAAGCTTTAGATAAATCGATTTTGAGAAGCATACCTGGTTTTTTTTATTGCTTAAGAGAGTGGATTATTTCATGGGTTAAGATAATCCCGTCCGTGATCTGTCTGCCTTCTACATATCCATATTGATCTGGCGATATAATAAGGGGAAGCAAAGGCTTCAGTCTGGAAGCTATAACCTTGGAGACAATTTTGTAGATAATGTTACATAAAGAAATCGGCCTGTACTTATCTGGAGTATTAGATTCCTCTTCTTTGGGTATTAGTGCAATGAAAGTTGGGTTCATACCTGGAAACATCCATCTTAGCATTCGTGATTCCTCCACAACCTGCCAGACTTCCCATTTGACCAGCTCCCAGAAATGTTGAAAGAAGTTTGAGGTAAATCCGTCTGGACCTGGTGCTTTCCCGGCTTTTATCTGATGCATTGCATTCTCAAACTCTTGAAGACTAATTGGTTTGAGCAGAAGAAGATTGTGATCTTCCGTGATTAGGCTGGGTATGTTTCTAGTGATGTTATCAATAGCCTGTGTTCTATTGACATTAGGTTCTTGATTCATCTTCTTAAAATATTTGAGAAATTCCTGTTCAATACCCTCATGAGTTTCGATTTTATCTCCCTATTCATTGGTGATATGGGAGATATGATTGCTCATTCTCCTTTGCACAGTAGTTTTGTGAAAGTATTTTGTATTTTTTTCCCCCTCCTTTAGCCATCTAACTCTGGATTTTTGCCTCCAGAGAACCTCCTCCTATAAGTCTCTTTCAAGGATTTGACTTTCTATGTACTTCTCCTTTTGGGCAAGCTCTTCTGAGCGTCCTTCAGCTATCATTTTTTGCTGAACATTTTTCATCTCTTGATTGAGGCAGTCCTTAGCTTTGAATATATTTCCAAAGACAGAGTTATTCCAACTTTTGATTTCCCCCTTGAGGTGTTTCAACTTTCTTTGGAAGATTGACATTTTTGTGCCATCCGTGGGGTTAAATTTTAACCCGGATGCCTTGACAAATTCGTAAAAGTCCGGATGTGAGAGCCAAAAAGCCTCAAACCGGAAGGGTCGCTTGGTGTTTCTTCCTGAACGATTCCAGTGAAGGGCTATTGGCCAGTGATCAAAGCCAGAGTAAGGAAGAATTGATGCAATGAATTCGCCTCCGATATGAACAACATTATCCAAGATCAAGAAACGATCAAGCCGAGAGGCTATTTGCATTGGATCAGCCCTTTTATTATTCCAGGTGTATACTCCATTGTTTGAGGGAAGATATATTAGCCAATTATTCTGAATGAAGTCTTTTAATATGGAGCCATCTCTGTTGATTCTGCATCGGCCTCCCTTTTTTTCTTCCATACTTGCTATCATATTGTAATCACCTCCAGATATCCATAACGGGTGCGCTCTGGCTGTATTGAGCTGCATAATGGTATCCAAGATTTCAATCTTGTGCTGGGTTTCTTGAGGAAAATACACGTTTGTCAAATGACCATGGATATTGGTTCCAATTATGTGAAAAATGGCCTGAATGAAATTTTTATTTGCATGTATGTTCTTTAGTTGTATTGTTCGTGCATCCCATAACACTGCAAGTCCTCCTGACGCTCCTTGAGCATCCACAACTGTTACCAAGCCTCCTGGCCAGACCTTTGCTGCAATTTTTTCCAAAACTGTCGAGTTACGTTTAGTTTCCTGCAAAAATAGTATTGTGGGTTTTTCCTCCATTAGCATATTTTTTAATAGTCTTCCTTTCCTTGGGCTATTAAGCCCTCTGATATTCCATGACATCAACTTCATTGAGAAGGTTTGGGGTGGGTATTAAAATACTTGGTTAACTTGGCATATCTGCCTGATTCAACCAAGACTTCTCCAAATCTTGATGGTTCTTTCTAATGTGGTCTTTCGTCCTCGTTTTTTACTATCTTTGGTGATGAACTTCCCATCCCATTGACTACCGATTTGAACCCCTAGTGAGTATTTCTTTTGAGCTCTGTTCAGGACTGCAACTAGATTGTCCACCTGTCTGTCAGGTATTTTGTCGAAATTGCCTGTTTTACATGCCTGTTCCAGACCCAGAATGTCTAGCTCTCCAATGTCTATTGATTCTGTATCTTCTTCCATGAATTGAGGTTCTTGATAGCTTCCATCTCCTTCAGTTTCCTTTCCTATACTGGGATCTATGTCGTCTATTTCCGTTTCAGGGATGCTCCAGGTTTTTGAGGCAGGTTTGATGTTGTTGCCCTTTTGTACCACCTCCTTTTCCTTTGCTTTCGAATGGGATCCTTCAGTCTTTTCCTGAGTGGAATCTTTTTTATCGGAGTTCAAGCTCTCCGGATCCTGTGACTCTACATTGGCCAAAACTTCAAAGCTGTTACTAGTAGAAGGTTTTGATTGATCCCCTGGAGCTAACATTGTAGAGGCTACTGATTTTTTATGTCCTCTTCTTCTATTTGGCACCTTAATGAAGCCATCTGAGGATTGGTTTTCCTGGTTGACTTGAACCTGAGGTTTACTATTTAAAGGGAAATCTCTATAAAGGTGTCCTAGATCATGACATTTCCTGCATCTAAAGGGAACATGTTCATAATCAATTAACTGGATCCATTCCGAGTCTTCATGAAAGAGTCTTACCGTATCAGGCAGGGGTTGTTTCAGATCCATATAGACGCAGATCCGGGCATATGAGGTATACCTGATTGTCTTTGTTTCCTCTGCTACCTTGACAAATTCGCCCAGGACTTTGCCGATTTCTTTGAGAGACTCCTCTTCCCAGTATTCCCATGGCAACGAATACAGCCTGATCCAGATCGGTGCCCAGCTTAGATCTTCCTTATCCGGGTTGAATCGTGCAACCCATTCTCTGAGAAATAACCCGACTGAGTTGAAGAAATAAGGCCCCCCATCAAAGACTCTGTTCTGATCTTCTAAACAGTTGAAGACTGCGGTAAAAAACCCCTTCGGCCCTAGATGCAGGTTTATTTGTCCTTTTGGATGCCATTTAACATTAATCCAGGCTCTTAAGGCTTTCTCGTTTGGCCAAAATCCAATAAATTTGCCGATGAGAGCATGATCTCTCATGTATTTAATTCTAGCATTGATGCGGTGGCTGGGTAGCTCCACTTCTGGCCTGTGGGTAGCTACTGGCTTGCATGTGGATGAGCTTACTTTCGGTTTGTTTGGCTGTACTTGTTCAGCCTTCTCCTGCTGATTTTCTCCTGCGTTTCCTTCATTGTGCTGATGGTCCCCTATAGAGCCCTTGATTTTCCCTCGCTGGTTATCTTTTGTTGGAGGACTCTCTCCTCCTACCCCCTTAGGGGGGTTCATTGTTCCGGTCTGCCCAAGCCCGTAGCTTGTGATCTGTGACTGCAGCCCTGTTGCTGTCAGTGCGGGAGATCTCTGGCCAGAGGTCCTGCCGTTGCAGGCGAGTTCAGAACCCTAGCACCGTTTCGCCCTGCCGTCGCCCGCT
>APFE030932585.1:367424-416370 GCA_000404065.3 Pinus taeda | reverse complement strand
GTTAAAGAAACCACGAAAACAATAGTAAAAAATATAAAAATATAAAAATAAGATAGAAATAAAAAGGAAAAAGGAGAAGAAAGGGAGGTAGAATCAAGAAAAGAGACTCAAAATCTAGCTCTTACTTAATTTCCAACCATCATCCCTATTAAGATTTCTAGCATGCCTCTCAATCTCAATCGCTTCCCTAAGCTTCCATGGTTTGGATTCTTGAATGTAGACATGGTGTTTCCTTTTCTCTGCATGGCCGATTAGCAGGATCGATTGTGTCTAATATCTGCAACATGTTCATGGATTCTCTGTTTAAGACCTATCTGTTTCTCCAATATAGGGAATACTACAGGAGTAGACACCCTTCTCGTCAAGAGATAGGGTCTATCCAAGAGAATTTTTAATGGTGTTAAGAGAAGAAGAGACATTAATCTTCCTAAGTATATGGTCAATCTTGGTGTTGAGAGAAGAAAAGAGACATTAATCTTCATAAGGATATGGTCAATCTTAACCATGGTTCCTCGGATATATGGGAGATGAACCTTAGAGACACGATCGTCATGAGCAGGTTTAACTCTTGGCACTTTGCAAGCCCTATGAAAAGCCTTGAAGCCTATATTTCAGATTTGTAATTATTTTCCTGTTTAATATGGAGTAGACATATAATTTTTGAAAAAAATATTATTAATATTTTGTTTAACATTAAATTATAAATACAATATTTCAAAAATTATATAATTTATATTCATATATATTATTCTATATATATATTATAGTATATCTATTCTTAATAGTTCAAAAATTTTCAATCGTACTTTGAGTAATAACGATATATTGGAAGAAATTTATTCCCTAATCTATGTTTAATTTTAACTTAATCTAAAACTTATTTTAACTTGATACAACTAATAATACATAAAAATATAATAATTTTAAATCTAAAATTATAATTAAAATAAAAACTTTGATCCTACAACACATAATAATCTACAGCTTCAACAATTATATCTATTACATTATTTTATTGAAATATTTATTTTTCTTTAAATTTATAATATATAAAAAAAATTATTCAAAGTTAAAAACACGGTATAATTTTGAATTTCTTTTAAAAATCCCCAAAACTATGAAATTCAATCACACATCCGTCTTCTGTAATCTTGTTTTGCTTCCATTTAAAATCAAGTTATATAATTTAAACAAGAAAAATGTCGTTGCGACAACAATTTTGGTGAAAAGATTTGGATTGTGCGGAAGTGATTGTCAATTTATTATAAAAAAGCCTCCTTTTAATTTTTTTTGAAAGCTTATTATTTTTAACCACGCCAAATATAGTATATATTTAAGGACAAGCTCCCTTTGCCTCTACCTACATCCTATATTAGTTCACTAATCCTCGAGGGTTTGTTTACTTATGAAATGTTTATCCAAAGTAAATGTATCTTTTTAATTATATAAATAACACGATAAATAAAATTAATAAGTAAATAAATGTCAAATTTTATTTTAATTGATAAATAAATATTAAATTATTTTAATGTTGAATGTATGTAAATTATAAATAAATAATTTATCAAATTAATTGTAATTACAAATATTTAAATATGCTTTATGTAATCAGTGTTAAGTTTAGGGAAATTGAAATTTGGATTATTGAAAGATGACACTGTTATGAAATTATATAACTTTATTTAATGATAGGTTTAAGTTAGGGAATTAATTTTTTACTAACAAGTAAATTAATATATCTTTTGACATAATTTTTTGGGAAAAACTAATATATCTATTGATGCTGAAAATGTGGCAATCTAGGTGAGTTTGTTTTATGCACAATGTTGTAATTAATAGAAATGAAACAAAAATCAAAGTCTTTATAAATTTTGATTAGATTTTAAATTGATTAACTTTCTATCATTTTAAAAAAAATAGTATTAATATTTAAAAAATAGTAGCATGTTTATTGAATAAGATTTATATTTTAATTTTGAATTAAAATCATTATTATTTAAATAAATTTATCAATATTTAAAAATCTCAAAACACTTAATTATACCAATTAAAAGTTAAAATTTTATTTAAATATTTTATTATCAATAAAATTAATAAAAACTACAATACAATCTTCATGTATTCACACTTAAAAAAAAATATTGTACTGTAAACTATAAACAAAATATAATGTAATAATATAATCAAATAAAAATGGGCTAAGATAAATGAAAGATAAATAATAATGGTTGTGGAAATAGGCCTACAACGTTATCCAAATGTGTGTATAATGCGCTTCTCTCTTAAAAAGATGGGAAGGATTGAATAATTGAATCGTATTACCTCCTGTAGAACATATGTTGAGAGCTAAGTGGTGTATTGAGCATAAAATGCAAAGGACCGGTTTTGAGAAAAATCTCAAGGGAATAGATTTCTTGTCACATGACATAGAGTTGCATACCCTATATTGCCCAAAAGTTGTATTTGGTAGGTTTATTTTGGATTATTTATGTCCTTAAAGGTGGAGAGTATAGAAATAGTGGAAAGATTCGTTAAATTGTTCATTCTAAATTTTCAATACCAATTCCATAAGTAAAGTTGTTAGATTCGAAATTTTGCACTATTTTTGTACCAAAGAAATCCATTTAGAGTTTAGAGTTTTGATTTAGTGACTTAGCATAACACTTGAATGAGGATGTGCTACTTCACTAGCGCACACACATAACCAGGATATCTAAAGAGCCACAATATGTTCAGAATTGAGGAATTCCAAGTAGACATATGATAAAATCAAAATCGAACAATTTCGAGATGACAAATTCAAAAAATAAAACATTTAGTCATAGAAAGATCTGAAAATCTAAATCCTAAATAGCATTGTCAATGGCTGATGTGCATCCAAGCAGCAACCATAAAACACTAAACCCTACCAATCTATTTTTCTTCCTCTCTCAGTCTGTAAGTTTCACGTTCTCACCAAACCATTAATCTACCCAAGAAGAAAGGTGATTTTGAACTTACATATGTTTTTTGCTAATTCATTAAAGATATAGTAACCTATTGATGGGACTCTAAATTAGACATAAATTAAGGCCCATGTCTCTAAATTAAAACATAAATTAAGGCATATGACCATCCTTCAGCACATTAAACCTCTCTTTCTACATTAGATAATTGATTTTTAACTTTAATATATTCATTGTTTTGAGGCTTCTGCGATTAGTGTTTTGTGTGTAGTTTTCCGGAGTTCTCGCATCCATGATTGTTTGCATCGACGTTTTGAGCCATCCACCGTGGCTCATCATCGGGATAGATCAGTAGTTTGATCAACGTTTTAATATATTCATTAGGAAGGTTTATGAATAATTGGATATTTGTGCCTAATATTATTTATTTTTATGGAATATTATGAGAATATTAGGCAGATTATGAAGATTTGGAGGAGGATATAATTTAGGGAGTTGTTCCCTACTATGGGAGGATCAATAATAAATAATAAATCAACAAGATATTATGGAATTATGGCACAGATTGTGGAACTCCAATGATTGAGAAAATCTAGGAATGTGTTCCACTAATCAAGGGACCAGATCCACTAATCAAGGGATTTTGGTGGAGAAATCTTCATCCATTCACGGGGAATGATTCATAATCATTGGGTATAAATACCAAGTCAAATTTGCCTCTAGATATATATTTTCATTAGTGTTCTTGTGGAAAAAACTCATATTTTTGCAACTCCATTGTATTTTCTTGTAGGGATGTAATTATTTTGATGAAAATAATGAAGATTGGTGTCATGTTCGGCATCTAAATCTTGTTCTCTTGTATAGGTCTCTGAATTTCCTTGGGCTTGGCCATCCCAGGATCCTCAGAGCCCTTTTGTATCATTTTATTTCCTTCTTTTCGTTGCTTATTCACATGCATCTCTAGTTTTTATTTCTTTCTATTTCTGCATTTAATATTAATGGTTTCTTGCTGTAGGATTGAGTTAAATGGTTGATGTAAGTTATTTTGCAGGATCAAAAGCATTATTTCATCCTTGCAAAAGCTTTGTAAGTTCATAGTAATCATTGAGCTCCTTGGATTAGTCTTCTTATTCCCAAATCTAGATTGTTGGACCACCTTTTTAGCAAAGAACATTAAATTTGTGCTATTTTTTAGAGCATGCTAACAAGCTTCAATCGCATTGGCTCTACTTGCATTAGATCACAAAAACATTCTAGTTCATAAAAAAATTTCCCCATTGCGTTTGCACTTGATTTGGTTAGGAATTTTTTGGATTTACTGGCTCACTAGTTTTCGAATTTCTAGATTTTCGACTAGTAATGTTTTTTATTTTTTTTGCATGGGTTAACAAAGGTCTTTTTGAGTGATTCCATTTGTAATAGGGACCTAAGACATCCTATTTAATACAAAAAGTGTCCCATCCAATTTGGATTTGATTTGCTTGGTCTTTAAACTCTCACCAATTTCATCATTTCACAAGGAAACTTTTCCAAGCTTTTTGAACAAATCCATCCATCTCCCAAATTTGGTTTTGAGTTTTGAGTGATCCTAGACATTTTATCACTCCATTACATCCACCAACCACCTTCCCTAAACCTTCCATCACCTTCAGTACCCATCGTTTTTCTCTCGACCGTATCCTGTAGAAATACAGGGAATCGTGTAGGTTTTTAGTACATCCTGTAGGTTTTCATGTAGTGGCCTATTTTGAGGCCGAACTGAGAGAAAACCTCCAAGAAACCACACAAGGTCAACTAAGGGTTTCCCAAGCCTTCCAGCCATCCACCATCATCTCCAAGCCACCTTCCACATCACCAAAAGAGATTGGATTTCACACTCTCACATTAAAAAAGTAAAAAAGAAAAACATATTTATTTTATTCATTTACATGCATAGTAGTAGAAGGTTTGATGGTTTGAATCTGCATGCTTAGGACAGTAGGATTGCATACATATTAACTTAGCATTCTTTTGAAGCAAAGCCTCTTAGCAATTAGTTAGAAAATGGTGTGTTTTAGCATTTGATTTCAGTCTCTTTCCTTGTACTTTCCTTCTCTCAATAGGTTAAGGTTCCATTTCAAACATTTCATTTTCTACAATTAGTTTAGGATTTGACTTCGGTACATGCACTCCATTACATCATGACAACAGAGGAAGGATACATTGTATGCTGCACATATAGTGCCAATACCTCTTAAGTTTGTATGAACCCCAGGTTGATAATTAAAGTCGGTAGCCTTGGGAGTTACAACATTCTTGTTGCAATACCAAGGCTCATCACTTTTTGGCGCCGTTGGCAGTGAGGTGTCAAAGTATGCATTGTTTTCTTCCCTAGTTGATTCATTTCTTTTTACTTTTTGCAAAAAATAAAATAAAAATTGAATTAGGCATATTTCATTTCAAAAATAGGAAAAGTGCATTTCATTAGTGTTTTCATTCAATCATAAAAACAAAAAATTCTCCAACACCAACCCACCCCCCCATTTGATCACATGGTACAGTAAGAGCCATATCACCATTCACTTTTGCAAGTAGAAAAAGAAGGAGATGAAAAAGAATGTAGAAGAAATGGATGGAGATGATGCAAATGAGGAAGATCTTCTTCGATTCCCCATTCAAGATCCTAATGTCAGTGTGCATATGAAGAACATCCTTCCATTTTTTCTTCCAAAATTTCATGGTATAAGGTCAGAGGATCCAGAAACGTTTCTCTTTGAATTGAAATTGTTTTTAGATCTTATGGTTACTTATTAAAAATTCAAAAACTGAGATTGTTTCTGGAAATATTGAAGGATAGAGCTCTCAAATGGTTCATGAGTTGAGGGACTAATTCAATAAGATCATGGAATGATATGAAAAAGATATTTCTAGAAAAATATAAAGATCATGATCTTAAAGAAGAAATCTTTAGAATGAATCAAAGAGAAGACGAGAGTCTAGAGAATCTAATAGAGAGTTTCATGTATAATGTTAAGAGGGGAAAACTACATCATTTAGGATTCGACACACTAAAAACCCTCTTACTTAGAACAATTAGGGATGAGTGGATTGATCTCCTTGATCTCATGAGTAGAGGTGATGTATACCAATTATCATTTGAATAAATTTGTGAAACATGCAAACACATATCAAGAGGAAATGCAAGAGTAATTCAATCAGCATCAACATCAGTAAGTCAAGATAAACTTGGAAATTTGTTTGATGACTTTAAAACATAAATTCTTAGCAATCTAACCGAACAAATAGAAATGTTAAGGATACAAAATAAAAAAAACAAGATGTTTGTGTTGTCCATGCAAAATCACATGATGTTAGATGTTTCTCCTCATTACCAAGGTTGAAGGAAGTTCAACAAGAGGACAATGGAGCACGTCAATTGCTAATGCAACAATGTTATGTAGCTCCAAGTGGACCATGGCAGCCTATTCAGCCTAGTATGATGCAAGAGCCTAATTCACAATTTCAAGGTTATGCATATCCACCTCAAAGTAATTGGAACACACCCTTTCCTTGGCACCATTGGCCATCTCAACCCCAAAACCAATCTTGGCAACAAGGTTAGCAAGGAACTCATGGGAGCCATCCACAATATCCTCAGTATTTTCCTCAATATCCTCCACACCCAGCTCCATGTTGTCCCTACAATTCACCTCCACCACAAGTGCAACCCTATCCACATCCATCTCAAATATACACTCCCACTCACCTACCTATACCACCATTTCCAAACTCACACCTTGAAGTAGCTCAGCCCACTTATAATGCTGAGGTACAACACTTCCAAACATTTCCTATTGAGATCAATGGTATTCACCATAGCTTAGGAAGAGTAAAAGAGATTATCTTGATATCATTGAAGCACCACATCCAGAAGAAGATTCAAATTAGAATACTAAAGGATCATGGGCTACATTTGATGAAGAGTAGACAACAAAATCATAGATTGAGAAAGCTCCCTCATGGTTACCATCAAATCCTCCATGTGTTGATGAGAATAATCAACAAAAAGAGGAAGATTTGAAGGTCATGGAAGAAGAATACATCTAAGATGATCCAAATCAGCAAGTGGACCAGGGTCATCACAACTATAATGAAATATGGTTCTAGATAGTCGTAAAGTTGCAACAACACTCTCTTCTTCAATTGTGATTGATATCATCAAAGTCAAATCATTTGATCTCTCAAATTCAGGTACATTTCAAAGCATACATCTCAAGCCTACACATCTATTTTTCTATCATTTTGATGTGCACAAGGCTCCATTGGAAGTATTCTTATACTTGAAAGTGATTTTGATTTTCAAGTAGAGCAGGGTAGAAAAAAAATGAAAAATAAGAGAGAAAAAAATAAAAATCTCAGGTGAAAACCTCCTTGGAGGTCCCTCAGATTGGCTTATTGATTGAAAACCTCCATGAGGCAGCCAATGGGTTGGAAAAAAGAAAAAAAAAAGAGAAAAAAAAGAAACGTTCCTAAGTGAAAACCTCCTTTGAGGCGCCTAGGTAGACCTACTAGTTGAAAACCTCATTGAGGTGACTAGTAGGCCTAGAAGAAAAGAAAGAGAAAAAAGAATAAAACTCCTTGCTCCATGCATCTCTTTGATTAATGCACGTACTCTCCAACATCTGCAAGAAACAAGAACAAGTTGGTACCAAAAGGAAAATTGGTCAAGCCTAGTCAAAAGAAGTCAAAATTTGACTTTCTCCTCCTTTGCTCAAATGCTCCAATAAGGGAAAGGCCATGCCAATCCATCACCCTCATCTATTTTCAAAATTCACCCATCATTTTCAAGCTTCTGCCATTTAGTTTACTTGCTATCCTAAAAACTAAAGGATGTTCTATTTTACTACACGATACAAATATACATAGAGAAGAAATTTGTTTTCACCATAACTTGAAAACCATGCATGCATTTGCCAAGCTGTTTTAGGGGGAAATGCATATGGATGATGGTAACATTCTTAAGCAATTTCAACAAATTACAGTGCATAGCTTTTGAGAAATCAACCTCCATCACCTACAACCATTTTTTCATTTTCTCGATATCCGTGCATCCATTTAAAAAGTTGTTTCATGGGGAGATCCATATGGATGATGGTAACATGCCCAAGCAATTTCAGAAAATTCCATAGCACAGTTTCCAGGAAATTGACCTCCATCACCTTCATCCATTTTTAGTTTTCCTCGAGATACGTACGTCCATTGACCAAAATGTTTTTATGGGGAGGTGCATAATGATGATGGAAACATGCTCAAAACGTTTCAGGTCAATCCATTCTATCATTTGGGAGATATGGACAAAACAAGTCATTGTCTTGAAAACTTATTAGATTCCCTGAGATCCTACAAGATACAGAACAACACCTACACGATTGGCAGTTAGTAGCTTTAAAGGGAAAAATAGAGGTTGGCTTCATTAAGCAGTGTTAAGGAGGTAGGTTGTACATTTCCCACATTTTTCCAAGTGAAAGGAACATAAAAAATCTTTCTAGTTTGATGAAAGTGATTGCAGCATAAGGGAATTGTATACACATAATTTTTAGATTTGGTATCAGACATATGCAAACCTCCATCCATCAGAGAAAAAATGACAGGGGGAACCCATCAAGATAGTTAGGGTTCATAAGCACCATCTTGTACTAGAGATATTTACAAGGCACAATTGGATGGGTTTCTTTGAAAAATTGAGGGGATATGATGATGAAGTAGCTAGAGATTTGCAGTTAGCTTCAACATGGAGATCGAGAGGTCAAAGAAGCTCCTCCAAAGCTTAGAAGTGGTAGTAGCAGGATCATCAGCATCACTATCCAACACCTACACATCAACATCAACTCAACAACAACATGCATGTCTCTCCAACAACCATCAGGTAGGTACATGTATGCAATATTCTTGACCTCTTATCTTGAGCATATTATAGTTAGAAATTTGTTGCCAATGCATGAAAGATGAGGTTTTATAAGCTAAGGATGGGTCCGCAGTAGTAGCTGCCTTGAACTAGTTAATTGTAGCTCAATGTGAGCTCACTCCATTCATGCAATGTTGAAAAGTCAAATTATGAAGGGTGATGATTTCAAGGAATGAGGAAACAGTTAAAAGAAGAAATTTTTGCAAAGGCCAAGTCACCACAACACTCCAAGCCCTCCATCCACTTCATATTCGCTATCTATTCATCATTCATATATCCCATTTCATTCTTGAAAAAAAAAAATAGAGCATCCTCTCCATTTTCACAAACCTACACTACTCCCTTTGAGCCCTAGCATCATCATCCAATCCCTCTTCATCATTTCTCATCACTCCCATATAGTTATAAGTCTTTGAAGGAAGAAGGAATGACTACCACAGGAAGGCAGAATGTTGCTACAAGAAGGAAGAAAGGAAAAAATTGTGTTAAAACCCAAAATGGCAGTGCCTAAGAGAGACCTAATCAAAATAGAGAACTCCAAGGAAATCAGGAAATCATCTAGGCCACAACAGAGAAGAAGAATGAAACAAAAGGAAATGAGGCATCCACCATCAAAACATAACTCAAATGGTAGAGATAAAAATAGGCTTTCCAAGAGGTCTCTAACCTCTTTCTAGATTTTTTCCAAAGCCTAAAAGATGTTATAGAAATGAGAGAAAGGCATGAGAGTCATGTTGAGGGTCTGTCCTAGGCTCAAACTATCATTTATGCTCAAAAATAGTTTGATGTAGTTTTAACAGGGTTTCCTGTAGGTTCCTTGTAGTTTTGACAAGAGTTACTATAGGATGTCCTAGTTCTCATATAAATGCATTTTGAAGGTGTTAGAGGTGTCCAAATGGTGGAACAAGGTAGCAAAAGGCTGATAAGGGTGTGGAAGACCTTGCCAAACTGAAAAATATTCAAGAACCCATCTTGAATAAGGGGAAGAAGGCAAGCTAATGGTCTCAAGAAACAATGATTTTTCTTTTCACAAATATGTTTTTGGGCTTGTACTTGCAGAACTTGCAACCAATATTCTTAATGCACAAGAGAGAGTCCACCAGGGCCATAGATGAGTCATAATAAGGTCACTAAGTTGCTTAGAGGATGAGCAACACTTTCAGCAGGGGGGTATGATGGGCCTCTAAATTAGACATAAATTAAAGCCCATTCCTCTTAATTAAAACATAAGTTAAGGCCTATGACCATCCTTCACACTGTAAACCTCTCTTTCTACATTAGATAATTTATTTTTAACTTTAATATATTCATTAGGAAAGTTTATGAATAATTGGATATTTGTGCCTAATATTATTTATTTTTGTGGAATATTATGAGAATATTGGGCAGATTATGAAGATTTGGAGGAGGATATAATTTAGGGACTTGTTCCCTACTATAAGAGGATCAATAATAAATAATAAATTAACAAGATCTTATGGAATTAGGGCACAGATTGTGGAACTCCAATGATTGAGAAAATCTAGGAATGTGTTGCTTGCTATTTAATATTGGGGACTAGATCCACTAATCAAGGGATTTTGGTGGGAAAGCTTCCTCCATTCATGGGGAATTATTCTTAATCATTTTTTATAATTACCAAGTCAAATTTGCCTCTAGATATATATTTTCATTAGTGTTCTTGTGGAGAGAAGTCATATTTTTGCATTTCCATTGTATTTTCTTGTAGGGATGTAATTGTTCTGATGAAAATAATGAAGATTGGTATCATGTTCAGCTTCTAAATCTTTTTCTCCTCCATAGGTCTCTAAGTTTCCTTGGGCTTGGCCATCCCAGGAACCTCAAAGCCTTTTTGTATAATTTTATTTCCTTCTTTTCGTTGCTTATTCACATGCATCTCTAGTTTTTATTTCTTTCTATTTCTACATTTTATATTAATGATTTCTTATTGTAGGATTGAGTTAAATGGTTGATGTAAGTTCTTTTGTACGATAACAAAAATTACTTCATCCTTGGAAAAGCTTTGGAAGTTCATAGTAATCATTGAGCTGCTTGGATTAGTCTTCTAATTTCCAAATCTAGATTGTTGGACCTCCTTTTTAGCAAAGAACAATAAATTTCTGCTATTTTTTAGAGCATGCTAACAAGCTTCAATCGAGTTGGTTCCACTTGCATTAGATCACAAAAACATTCTAGTTCATAAAACAATTTATTCCATTGCATTTGCACTTGATTTGGTTAGGCATTTTTTAGATTTACTATCTCATTACTTCTTGAATTTCTAGATTTTCAACTAGTAGGGTTTTTTTATTCTTTTTGCATGGGTTAACTGAGGTATTTTTGAGTGATTTCACTTGGATTAGGGACCTAAGACATCCTAGTTAATAAAAAAAATTTGTTCCATTCAATTTGGATTGATTTTCTTGGTCATTAAACCCTCACGAATTTCATCTTGGGCTTGGCCATCCCAGGAACCTCAAAGCCTTTTTGTATAATTTTATTTCCTTCTTTTCATTGCTTATTCACATGCATCTCTAGTTTTTATTTCTTTCTATTTCTGCATTTTATATTAATGATTTCTTATTGTAGGATTGAGTTAAATGGTTGATGTAAGTTCTTTTGTATGATAACAAGAATTACTTCATCCTTGGAAAAGCTTTGGAAGTTCATAGTAATCATTGAGCTGCTTGGATTAGTCTTCTAATTTCCAAATCTAGATTGTTGGACCTCCTTTTTAGCAAAGAACAATAAATTTCTGCTATTTTTTAGAGCATGCTAACAAGCTTCAATCGAGTTGGTTCCACTTGCATTAGATCACAAAAACATTCTAGTTCATAAAACAATTTACCGCATTGCATTTGCGCTTGATTTGGTTAGGCATTTTTTAGATTTACTAGCTCATTACTTCTTGAATTTCTAGATTTTCAACTAGTAAGGTTTTTTATTCTTTTTTCATGGGTTAAAAGAGGTATTTTTGAGTGATTCCACTTGGATTAGGGACCTAAGACATCCTAGTTAATAAAAAAATTTGTTCCATCCAATTTGGATTGATTTTCTTGGTCATTAAACCGTCACCAATTTCATCATTTCACAAGGAAAATTCTCCAAGCTTTTTGAGCAAATCCATCCATCTCCCAAATTTGGTTTTGAGTTCTAAGTGATCCTAGGCATTTTATCACTCCATTCCATCCACCAAACACCTTCCCTAAGCCTTCCATCACATCCAACACCCATTGTTTTACTCTCGGCTGTATCTTGTAGAAATATAGGGAATCCTGTAGGTTTTTAGTACATCCTGTAGGTTTTCCTGTAGTGGCCTGTTTTGAGGCCGAATTGAGGGAAAACCTTCAGGAAGTCACACAAGGTCACCTAAGGGTCTCCCAAGCCTTCCAACCATCCACCATCATCTCCAAGCCACCTGCCACATCACCAAAAGAGATTAGCTTTCACACTCTCACATGAAAGAAGACAAAAAGAAAAACAGATCTTTTTTATTCATTTACATGCGCAATAGTAGGAGGTTTGATGGTTTGAATCTGCATGCTTTGGACAGTAGGATTTTATACATCTTAACTTATCATTCTTTTGAAGAAAATCCTCCTAGCAATTAGTTAGAAAATGGTGTGTTTTAGCATTTGATTTCAGTCTCTTTCCTTGTACTTTCCTTCTCTCAATAGGTTAAGGTTCCATTTTGAACATTTCATTTTCTGCAATTAGTTTAGGATTTGACTCCAGTGCATGCACTCCAGTACATCATGACAACAAAGGAAGGACACATTGTATGCTTCATATATAGTGTCGATACCTCTTAAGTTTGTACGAGCCCTGGGTTGATAATTAATGTCGGTAGCCTAGGGAGTTGCAACATTCTTGTTGCAATACCGAGGCTTATCACCTATCCAAATGTTGCCAATGATCTTATCCAAGGGAGTTAAAACCATAATCTTCTACTTCCACTTAGCCTAATATTTCTATTATCTGAAAAAAATAATGTAACCAAAAAAAATAGTGATAATTTGAAAAAAAAATATTTAATTTCATTTTTATGAAAGTTGAGATTGTAATATTGAAATTTCACATACACCTTTGAATGGATTATTTTGCTATGTTGATATGGATTTTATATATTTTGTTTTAATAGAAAATTAACAAATTAACAAATTTCTAACAAAATTTATTAGATCACAAATCATTTATAAAGGCTGGATTAATATTGATTTTTTTTTATAGGTTTCTTTCAAATATTTTTGTTTTCAATCACAGGCTTTTTTATTTCCTTTTACTTAAAAAAATTCATAAAATTAAATAAAAGGGAAATAAAACTAAAAAATTAGCAACTATTAAATTAAGAAGTTACTAAAAAGTTTCATATAAGAACTCAACAATCAATTTACAATAAATACATTCAAATAATAAAAAAAAACAAAAAATGATTTCTAATGTTAAACTATAGAGAATGACAGATTTTTGGCCAAGACAAACAAATAGGTAGGCAAAACTAATGTTATACCATCCTGCAGGTATAATAAATACAAATCCGAATTTTCAAACATTAAAATATTTACTTATCATAATCAGATATATCTGAATATTAAAAAAGTTTTACTTTTAAATTAAATTTTGAATAAATTATTTATTAAATTACAATTTCTTATGAAAATAATTTATTATTCTTGCTATATTTTGCAGTAATCTAATCAAATTGTTTTTTTGTCTTGTAAATCATGGAAATTCCAACAATGTTTTGATAAAACTTAGTAGGGACTTTCGTAAATCTACTTTATAGCTTTCAAACTTCAAGATTTTGGGTGCCCCAGACCTTTTTGATGGTGTTGAATCCATTTCCACTGTCAAAAACATGATTCAGACAGTGCTACTGCAAGATTTTTTGAATGTTGTTTGCCTAGATTTCGGCCACGTTTGGCCTTCTAGGCAATTCCTCCACCTCTATAGGTGACACCTTAATTTTTCTTAATTTTTAAATTTATAATTTTGAATCAATTATTTATCAAATTACAATTTCTTATGAAAATCCTTTATTATTATTGTTATTTAAATTCTAGTTATCATATATTTTGTTTGATAGATATTATATGTTTTTAAATGTATTAACCTTATATCTATATTTTTAGAAAAGTATATCATAACAAAAAAATAATAAATCTTATTACTATAATAGTTAAATTATTGAGCTTATCCTCATCACTTATGAGGATGTCAAGGATTTAGCCTAATAGTGACTTTTCTTTAGACAAATGGTCTCCTTGCCTTCCGCAATTCATCAATCTAACTTTGATGGAGCATCTAAAGGCAACCTAGGGGTCTCAAGTTATGTTGGGGTATTTTAAAACTCATAGGGAGACAACATTTTAATATATGTTGGGGCTTTGGGAATTAAAATAACATTGCTATAGAACTATTCACCCTAGATAAAGGACTCAACAACACAATTCATCTTAACTTCTCTCAGCTAGTAATAAAAGGGGACTCCAAACTGGTGATCACGACGATAAAAAGAATCCTTAATAGCTCTCAACCTAAACATATATCTCACAGTTGGTTATTGGAAAACTACCTCTCTCACATTACTACTTTATTGCTCCATATCTTCAGTCCTATTCTCTCTCATATCTATAGGAAAGGAAATAGCATAGTTTATAGAATAGATAATGAGGTATCTTTGAGTTTCAACTATTATCTTTATCTTCCCAAGATTGGAAACTCCTCATGGCCCCTTTGGAATGACCTAATATCCTTCTATCTAAAGACATCGAGCTCTCCCCTCTCCTAGATCGGGTGGGTAGAGATGGTATTATGGAAATAAAGGGTGGGGAGATTGATGCCTCAACTAATGGGAAGTGCATACATGCCCACCTCCCCTAAATGTCAATATAGGTTTGTACCTCCATTTGAGATTCATAATGGTTCATAATGGAATTTTTCTTGACATCCAGTCATCATCCTTCAATTTGGTAGTGGATTCTAGGTTGGGTATTATTCATTATTTGGTTTTAGTGTTCGAGGTATCTCTTTATTTGTCACTATTAGGGGTGCATAGTGGTTTGCAACTAAAATATATAAGGGACAACAACCTTTCTATTGGAAATGAAACCTAACTTTCTGGCATAAGATCTCTCTCTCTCTCTCTCTCTTTCTCTCTCTCTTCTAACTTTTATCCTTGCATTCTGATTTTGTAAGGGGTAAATTAGTTTAATTCATGTCCTACGCAAGTGGACTCATTAATTTTTTTTTTATTGGAACTTATATACCTCTCTTGGTGTCTCTCTTTACTTTTTATCGTCGCATTCTCCTTTTGTAGGGGGTATATTTATTGAAAAGTGTAACTAGGTTTGATCTTCATAATGACACGTGTAATTATGGTTTTATGTAATTGATGTAAAGAATAAAATTAAATTATGTTTGTAATACTTGAATCATGGGTTTCATGATTAAGAAATTTTATTTTTATAGTTAAGGCTCCTATTGTGAGCCTTTAGGGTTGGTCATCATGCCATAAAGTCTATTGAGTCAATGTTAAAGTTTGAAGATCCATTTGGGCACGTAATTTGTTGTAAAAGAAATTTTTTTAACCCTCCAAGACCATGTCACAAGCTCTCCTTCAAGTCGGACTAAGGAGGATTCTATTAAGAAATGTCGACCTAGGAACCAGTTCAAGTTGACTTATTTTAATGGGAAAAACACTATATATAGGGAAGCTCAACCTCCATTTAAGGACACAAAATTTTAGGAAAAGCAAGAAGAAGAGAAAAATAAGTGCGAAGATAAAGAAGAATCCCATCACCAAGCGAAGTAAGGAGGATCATCACCGAATTGTTTTTTGATATGTTTTTGGGTTAGTACTCTCCACATGTGCAAGAATCTAGTGTTGTCTACTCCAGGAAGGACTAAGATACAACAGTCATATTGAGAGGGAATATTTTGGGAGAAAACAAGGTGGTTCTCAAGCCAAGTTGAAGGAGAAATATTATCCATCTAGAGTGAAGAGAATAAAGGTGTTACTCTCTGTGATGTGCTACAACTAAGGGTTTCAGAAGTAGAGTTGGGAATTGAAGAACTGAATCAAGGGACCGAAATCCAAAGGATAGCCAAAATAGTGAGAACAGAAGGAAGTTTGACCATCATTGACTCAATGAAGAAGGATTCAAGCTTGTGACTTGGTCTGGGAGAGGTTGTTGTGTCAAGGGTCTTGGTGTTGGTATTCATCAATTGAAGTCTCTCACAAGAAGTTATCATTGAAAGAGAAATCACCTAATCCTCATGCCCTATATTTCTTAACAAAATTATTTTAATTCATGCGGTGCACAAGTGGACTCATTAATTTGGAAATCATAGATATATATATATATATATATATATATATATTATATATATATATATATATATAATATATATATAATATATATATATCACACACACACACACTCTCTCTCTCTCCATCCTCACATTCTTCTTTTGTATCCATAAATTAGTTTAATTCATGTGGTGTAGAAGTGGACTCATTAATTTGTTTTTTATTGGAATACTCAACATTTGGCTAAGTTTTATGGTTTCACTTTGCATCTAGTGCATTCTCTCTGGGAAATCTAATTGTTTGCTAGTAAAATGATTTAATTTGTAGGGTAAGAAAGTGGAAATGTCAATTTGGTATTCATTGGCACAATTGGTTCTCTATTTAAGCTCTATGGCTATGTTTTTCATACAATGCCCTCTCTCTGAAAGAATGTATTAGAAGGAGACATAATTATGTAAGCATGGTCCTAGTGTTCTAGCTACATTCATTATCACGGTGTGAAAACATGCTTGTTCTTAGTGTGGTATTCGTAGCAGGGACACAATGGTAAGTGCCAATGTGCACATTCATGTGCAATCAATTGCTAGACATTATAAGGCACATACTCCCTGAATATTCAACAGGAGTTGAGGGATATTTAAGAGGATGTGGCCAATGAATGAGGGTGTCATTTTAATTCTGAAGTTAGAGCCATTTTTCAGGAATATGTGATAGATTTAGGTCATGCTTGAGGGAAAAAATATTAGTACTTACACACCACTGAACTGTACTATAATCTCAAAACTTTTATTGAAAGTGTTATTGGATAAGGATGATGCAAAAAATGAAATTTTGTTGGAGTTAGATGAACTAAAGTTAGATTTCAAGGAAGTGGTTGAATGATAGGCTAAAATTGAAGATATGTTATTGATATTGGTGGATATTGGTGGCCACCCACCTATTCCACTTGGACCACCAACATTGTTTATTATTTTTCAACATAGTTTCCTATTTTAGTAGTTTTCTATTTTTGGTAAATTTTTGGGTCTTGAACTTTCAGATCCATTTTGAGGCCTTGAACGATGTTTTTTGGGGAACCAAGAATATGTAATTTGAATATTATTTGTAGTTGAAAATTTCTTTCCTCAGATAGACCTTTCTAATGGGCTATTTTTCACCCAAAAGAAGATCGTATTCTAAAGTTATGATCCTAGTAAGTTGATGTTCCAACTAGCCCCATTGGGGCCCATGAGATTTTGATGCTTCATCTCCTAGGGTTAGGTTTTTGGATGTTTATCATTTATAATTGTTTCTTCATGATAAAAATGCCTAAGGTCCTCATGGTAATATATTTCAGAGGACATGTAGCCATTACGTCTCTTCTTAGAGATAAGCTACTATCGTTCAAGCTAGTTTTTTTCATTTTGCATGTAAACAATTTTCAACATTTATTATTTATTAATTGAAGTTCATTTTTGTTGTATCTCTATGTTTTTGTTTTAAATATGTATTTCATTTTTTTCCTTCATAAATATATATTAGTGGTATCAGAGCATTTTTTTTTCTTCTCTCTAATGAGGTCAGGGTATAAGGAGTTGGGACTTAAACTGCTTGAACCCTTACATGGCCATCCTAGCCAACCCCAATGACTTCCCATACCGAAACAAAATAAATACAAGGAAGTAGGACATCCTATCAAATTGTTTCTCGAAGAAGCCCTCGAATGATACAGGAATGAAATGATGGATAACTCTTCCAAAATCCATCGACAGTTACCAATAGGAAACACATCTTCATCCAACAGTAATTTTGAAGGCCATGTCCCCTTTAAGGTACAAGTTAAATTTGAAATTCCTATATTTGAAGGCCAAATATATGCATATGCTATAGATAAATGGTTAAGTTTGTTGGAAGTGTTGGCTTGTATGGGCCTGACCTAGGTTCAAAGGTGATTTAGCTAAGCAAATTTCCGTACTACTGGCCCTTTCGGCAATAGTCCGCGGAGCACGAATTGAGGTCTCACTTGAAGTAGTATGGGAGGGTGTTAGAACCAGGTTTCCACACCCTGGGGATGTCTGATGAGCTTTTTGAGGTCCGCAGTTTGACCGTTCACGCACGTTGCTACGTGCAGTTGCTATCCCTTTGCAACCTGCGATGTTGCTTCTGCATAGCCCTACTCGAGGCACAATCCATATAATACCCATGTCCCCTTTTAATATGTTATTATTTGATTACTTAACTTGTTTATGTAATACTAATGATTATTACAACATATTCAACAATCATATCAGGATTTTTGATAAATAAAACAGTATAAATGTAAAGAAGGCAATGCACAAAAGATACACAGAAATAGAAATCAACTTCCCTTTATTAATCTTTAATCCAGATTACATACTCAACATTGCCCCGTGCACTCAGCTACTAGGGTCTACGAAGTTAGTTGTGGACTCTACTAGGCCTCTGTGCACTCAGCTGCAGAGCCTCTTCTTACTACTACAACCCAATACCCTTAGACTTCTCCTCTAAGCTCGAACCATTCATACTATTCTCTTTTTTTCTTCCTTATTAACTATCTTTACAACTTAGAGCCTCACTCTATTTATACAATCCCATGATACGTGGACCATGGGTAGGCTGACGTGGCTTTACATTTAAGGCCGACATCCCTATGACTTAACCTATACTTCGTGCTCCGCGCCCGCAATTCACGGAGTCTTACAAAAACCTTTGACCAAAATTTGGGCTTTAAGCCCCAAAACATGCTATGGGAGGATTCCATGCCCAATAGTCCCCCAACACAATCATCATGACTCACCCTGAGTCACTCTGCTGGTGCAGCAACCTTGGCGTAGAGCCCCTCCAACTGTTCCCATATTGCTCAGAGGTCCGTGACGCACTGTTCTGTGGTTTGTTGGACCTGCTGAATGCGCTCTTCCAATGCTTCTTTATGATTATTCATTACCTGCCTTAGCGCATAGATTCCCTGCATCTATGCGAGCTTATCCTCAATGTATGCCGTAATGGTGAAGGCCTCATCAATCCATGGCTGGACACGCGCCTTGAGAAGTGCCTCTTTCTGTCTGGTGACATCCACCTACCCTTTTAGCACCCTTGCTTGCTGCATCTTGGCCAGACGTTGGGTGATGATGATTTTCTGTGCATTTCCCCTTATCATACTGCTCCTGTAGTTCGTGTACCTCTGTTCCCAGGTGATGTATGTTGGGGTCCTCTTACAAGGATGTGAGGATGTCAAAGGCTTGGTCCAACATACCAGTACAGTCCTGCACTACCCATCCAATTTCTTCTAGTCCTATTTGAATAGTGCTATTGCGCTTCTCTCTAACCTCCAAAGGAGTGGAAGGTTGTGCCTTCAGTTGCAGCTCAACAATCTAGAGGTTTAACTCCAGCTACACTTGTGTTGTTTCCTTGCGCGCACTTAGGACTCCACTTGCTAGACAGTGGATCCGCATCTCTATTGGTAGGTCTACAACGATGGACAACTCTGGGACTCACCAGTATGCTTCATCAACTGTTAGCACGATCTACTGGTTCTGTGACACTAGTTCATCCTGTTATAAGCTGAGCTATTTGATGTTGATATTTTTCTCACTCATCACCTAGATCGTGTGGCTCTCGCTGGCACAGAGCTCTGCTGTTATGCTATCCTACAGTTGATACAATGTGTCTCAGGGAAGGGCAGCCAAATTTAGGCCAAGTCCCTTTATCCTACCCACAGCGACTTTTTCGTCCTCTTTCTCAGCTGTTAGTGCTCCTTCCGGTAGCACTACAATATTAGCCAACTTTGCGCATAGTAACTATTCCGTTGTTGATGTGCCTGTTGCACTGTAGGTGGCAAGGTTGGGGGCTACACCTAAAGTTCCTGCAGTTACGCTCTTAGGGCCCCCAACACAATCTATTGCTTCGTCATGGCTTCTTAGGGCACTTCCTTGGTGACCTCGTGAACCGTGTCACCGATGTCGTAGAGGTCACCTTCTGTTAATGTGACCGATTCAAAGGTCAATTTGGAGGCCTTGACGTTATTTCGTGGACCCGATCTCTCTGTGATGTATAGCCTTTTCAGTTGGGTGGATGTTATGCTGGGGTCCGCGCCCTCTTCTGCAAGGTTTGTGTCCTCTGCCCCTTGTCCCATAGAAAAGTCCTAACCTTCCTCTTACTGCGTTGTAGTGGCCCCTGTTGTTTGCATGGCTGTTGCCACTTCAACGGCCTTGGCCTGCTCTGCGGCTGCCTTTCCTACCTCGCGGACAACCCTTACCTCCGCGGGCACTTATTCATTGCACCTTTTCTGGGCCAACTTCGTGACACACAACTTGGCTGCATCCTTCTGTTTCTGTTATATTGTTCTATCCATCTCTGCCAGATTCAGGGCGTGCCACTCAGGTGGCCATGGTTCTAGCACAAAAAAGATCGCATCGTCAATAGCGATGAAGGGGAGCTTGGTCCATTGCTGTGTCGGGTCCTTATGTGCCTTGATGTACACATTATGCATGTCTGCCTTGAAGTCTACAAAGCTCTGCAAAATATTGTACATTATGGGGGACATGAGCGGTTGTCTATTGATCCACATCCGGATGCTCGCCTCAATGAGCACCCAGAAGATATTTGTCTCACGAATCTGCTTGGTGTCCTCGGTGGCCCAGAATGACGTGTACTTTGTAGCCTCTGGTAGGTCCTGCTCAATGCTAGGGAACTTACTTCCTTTGGGTAGTTCCCCTGTTACCAGTAAAATGGACAAGAGAAACCACACATAGTGAAAGGTCTTGACCTACTCCTCAGCTTCCTTGTAGTTAGTCAGGAACTCTTTACAGAGGAACTCGGCCTTGAATTGGACCCCTTCTGCACATTGTTCTGCCAGTGCAACTATCGGTGCTGGTACCTCATCTCTGCAACATTTTCTCATCACTTTCCCAACCAGGAATTGGGTGGCTACATGCACCCCTTTATCTTTAATGCCACTGATTGCGTAACCCCTCTTTTTCTTCTCCAGATTGTATTTTTTCTTCATGGCCTCTGTGATCGCCAAATCTCCGCTTTTTCCTGCTATCGTCGTGGGGTCCTTTCCCTTACAGGGGAGCCAATAAATCCTATGGATGAGATCCGCCATGATGGGAATAGGCTCCTCCAGCCATAAGTACCCATCCTGCACCAGGAAAAGCAACTACTTGATGAAGAAAATAGTGATAGGTGCATGGTGAAAGTGTGGAATCCACAACAGATGAAGTAATCCGACCTCCTCCACACTGCACAACCATTTTCGTGGCTCCAGTGTTGTGACTGACCCCTCCGTGCTCTACTTTATGAGGCTCTCCATCTCTAAGTGTGGGAATGTTTCACTTTCCACGAGGTCCCAATCTTCAAACTTCATTATCGGTACATGACCTAGGTGCGAGCCCTCAAACACAATTCCATCGGGGAGAAGCACGTCTGGAGTACGCTCTAAGTGGCATCCAAGTACTTTGGTATCTTAGCTTTCCCTTTTTGTAGAGGGACGTACTCGAGCAGTTTTGCAGCAGCACACACCGGCTGGATGTCTTCTTCCATGTCTTCTATTTCCTCTATCTCATTGATGAGAGCCTGTAGGTCCTCCTCCTCATCATCTATCTCAATGGTGACGGCCTTTCCCTTTTCTTCCAATGAAAGTTTATCGAACCACATATTCCTTAGGGACATGCGAACTAGTCCCACTGCCTACTTATCTTTCTTGGGCCTCGGGCATCCGAGGTGATTTCGGGGTTTCCGACATGAACCTAATGTCTTCAAGAACATCATGTACCGTGGGGTTCTACACAGCCTCCTCGGTGGTTCCTTTTTGCAGAGCCCAAACCTCTCCTGGTAGTCGTCATCCTGTTTGAGCTGTCTGTGGTTGTTTGTGAACTTCGGGGCTCAACTGTTGCTTGGCGCTCAATACTTTGTGCCCTAACCAACTGGTCAAATCCCAAATGACCAAGTTCTATCTCGTGGTTAGCCCCTAGAATTTTATAGCACCTTTTTAATTCAAATTCCACCGTTCCCCCCAATTCTAGGCCATCAATTCTTTCTTAGCGGCAGATTTCCCCAAATCTTACCCTTAATCTGGGTCTTAAATTCCCACTGCCCACTCCCTTTTGCCTTAAATTGGACATCTCATCATGAACAGTGGCAACAATGGTTACTTCCCGGCCTACCCGCGTGGCAGCGCAGCTCCCCATGCGTGGGCGCAAACCTTGTGTCATGCTGATTCTGCACGCACCTCCCTCATCCCGCAACTCCCAAACAAACTCTTTTATAGTCCCGTGCTCCCTTTCAACTACATGAAGCACTGATATTGTTATCCCTACGGCTATTCAGGTGGTCGCAGCACCTGTGTGAGACTTAAACTCGCCTTTCTGTATAGTCCGCGAAACCTTCTCAATTACCTGCGCGACCGCTGGCGCTGCACGTTCTACTGTATGTAATGCACTCCCCTGGTTACTACGTTTGGTGAGGTGTGGGTGTAGCCATGGCAACAGTGTCATAAACTCTAGATGACAATATTCTAATGCAGTGATATGATTATTCGTATCTTGCTTTATCATCCTTGGTTTATCGACAAGACATGCTTGTGTGATCTCGTTTTCCAGCCTCTTGATTTTAGCATCCATCCAAATGCTTCTCTTCCTCAATCGTACCTAGTCCTTTTTGAGTTCGCGAAGTCTAAGTTTCCCTTGTTGGATGGCTTCTTGAATCCTTATATGTTTGACCTCACATAGATGTGTGATTTATTCCTCCTGGTCATCACGCACTATCACCATTGTGGGGGCCAGTATGTGCAGATTCCTTTTTGAATTTGCTTCAATAATTGAGGTCTCCACTCTATTTCATACCTTTGAAATTGTCTTCGTGTTCAGGGCTTTTCACATGGTCCTATAGGCCCATCGAACCACTGGCATGTGTAGGTCCCAATCAGTTTGTCTCGCCTGGTGAATTTCGTTCAGTACTCTGCACACCCTATCGAATGATTCATCGTAGAGAATTGGTAGCGCACGTCGCCTTTCCTGCTATTGTGGTTTGTTCTGATTCTCTATTCTAGGGGTGGTGTACGCTTGTGTGGGCTGTACAACATGTCTAAAACCATCGGGAAAGGTGGGCGTGCAAGTTGTTTCACCCCTTTTGATTGTCTTTCGTTCAGAGCTGGGGTTTTCCTAAATGTAGGCGCATCATCCTTCTACATCTGCATCAGTCCTCAAAATTTCTGTGATGTGTACCCCACCATCGTGCTGGTGTTGCACACAGTGCCCATTTCAGAGCATCGAATTGCTGTTGTTATGGTACTGCACTTTCAAAATTTCTCAAAAATTCATCCACCACTGACAATCCATCATATGTTGATAGCTCCCTTGCCTCTGTTGTCACGCAACACAATGATCGAATCATCATGTTGCAGTTCAGCATTGTTACTTTGTGCAGCCGATTCTGCCATTGCTCTATCTCTTCATCTAAATCTGAAGTGCAGAAGCTTTCACGCTCCCACAAAATCCTTCCATCTACAATCGGATTCACCCAATCCTCTTCTCGAGTGGTTATCTTGTAAATACAATCAAGATCGTCATCACTATCATCGTCGCGCACTGGTTCAGTGTATCGCGCTCATTTGGATGGATCTAGCGGTACTACTACGTGTAGTGACATTTTCTCAAAGACCATTTTGCACTTCTTGATATTTATGATTCCATTCATATCGGTGGCCCAGTCTATTCCTAGTAGTGCGGGATAGGGATTGCTGTCATCGACAATTTCTATCACTTCAAAATCTGCTTGCGTGCTCGCACCTTCAATATCGATTGTTACCCCTTGCAATCTTCCCATGGGCAAAATCTTCTGTTGATTCACCATTCGTAATTGGATAGGGGACCATTGTAACATGGGTCTGCCCATGCATTCCCATGTTTTCTTTGGTAGTAAATTCATGTCTAAACCCAGATCCAGGATTACCTGATCCATTTCATACTCGCCAATTTGTGCAGTCAACCTCATTTCCCTTCCTATGTGCAATGCATGCTTTCCAAGTTTCTGGACCATGCATGGTTCTCTTGACCCCACACACCTAATGATAAGTTCATGTAGTCCTTTGAATCCCTTGCTGTCGCGCAACAGTTTCATGCATGTCTCCAGAAAGGTAGTGAGCATTGAAGGATTCATCCCTGGTTCTAGTTTATCCTTACTACCTAAAGTGGAGGCCTCCGTGAAGCTCTTCTTAGCTCCCATGAGTGTCTCCTTCATGCATTCTAAATCAAATTCAGGTTACTTTGTAGGATTCTTGTGAACCCACACACTTTCTTCTGGCTACTTCCCTTTATCATCTCCCGTGGTCATACCACTCCTGAGCATCATGTTTACATTCAGGTTTTCTTCGCGCGGCTCAGACCTCATCATTTGTAAATTCTGAGTCAGAGGGGGTTGGAGTACCCCTTTTCGCGCATCCTCATTATTAGTGAAGGGTAATATTCTACCTCATGATCAAACTAAGTACAATACCGACATGATATTCTTGTCGGGTTTGTACAATCGCAGGCATAATGCCCTGGCCCTCCGCAATTGTAACAAATTAGCTGTCTGCGACCCCTTCCTAGTCCCATTCCGCCTCGACCCCTACCGCACCCCTGAAATCTAGTGCGTGCCATCCCTGCATTGGCGTTGATTGCTCGCATTTTAGTTTGCACCCTGTAGGTAGGGTTCTGATCTATCATTAGTTTGTAGCTTCGGTAGGTGCGTTCATCATGGCCTACTGACCTGCAGAAATTACAAAACAATTGTTGGGATGTCTGCGTATACTTCTGCACCAGATGACAATTGTCTGTAGTGTGTTTTCCTCCTATTTGGCAGATCATGCACCATAGTACAGATGTCGTGCTCAACCCTACCTATTCCTCTAGTCTTAACGACATCGGCCCCCTCCTTCCAAGTAGTTCGCGAACATTGGACAGTGGTCCTTGTCGTGCCCTTGGCATTTGCATTTTATGCACCATACTTCCTCGTGCACCTATGGCCGAGGTTTCCTATCCTGTTTCAAAATTTTCATTTCCAGACATAAATTCTGCAGTTGCACGTGGATTTGTTGGACTCCCAACCCAGGGTATTGTATAGGGGTCTCATGTAATCTCATTTCCATCTCTAACGCTTCGGCCTGGGTGGACAGTTTTTGCTGTGACAGTGCCATCCTTTAGTGTGGCGTAATTGAGTCCACAAACCATGTGCGATGTTGTGCATCTGTTAACGTCATATTGGCTTCGTGGATCGTACTCTTCAGCCTTTTGCCAAGGTCCCACGGGGTCTCGCTCGGGAGCATCGTGATCTCCTTAAACCCAATGATTGATTGTGTTTCTGATTTTGGCCTGCTAAATTCCCTGTTTAGTGCGGCCTGGATCTCTGCAATTCTTGCATTTGGGTGGTCATTAGAATGCTTGATATACCATGTTAATGCACGATCCTGCAGCACACTCACCAACATATCCTTTTTGATATTATCATCCATGACGCCTTGTGCCTCCCACACCACTCTTACCACAAACCAGAATTGGTCTGAATCTTCATTCCTTACCTCTAAATGTTGATAGTTTGATCGTACTCGCCATAGTGAAATGCGGTGGTGGTGGATGTGGGGTGGGTGGAGATGGAGGTGAGGAGGGTGAGATGGGTGGTGGTGTGGGTGGAGGTGGTAAGTGTAGAATACGCTGCCTTATCAAACTAATCGCACTTCTCAGAGAAACTTTCGCGAGCTCTTCCTCGCTTTCCCACGAGGGTGAAATTAAGGGACTGGTTTCCAATTCTTCACTACTTTCGCTTCTGTAGATCTTCTCACTTCGTGTGATCCCAAACATTAATTTATTCGCAGAACCCGCTTTTCCCACAATAGCAGCTTAATCCAAGTGTTCAAAGATTTAATATACTTACCTCGCGGTCCTTTGAGAAAACGTTGTCCCGCCTCACTGTAGCTGACAGTCGTGTCCACTGCAAACTCAGTGATAAATCCTCATACTATTTGGTCGAGCCAACGGTCCATATCTCGCGCTATCTTATCTCCTAACACTTCTAGTCTGCACACTAATTCCGAAGACCACACTATTGGTTTGTCAAGCCTACACCTTCCATGGCTGTCTGCTAACTTCGTGATCCACTCATATAGCTCAAAAGGAAAGGATGCAAAGAAAATTTTGTGGATTTACGTATACAATTAGCGCTCCAACCATTGTTCCTTAGATACTTGCAGATTTCTGTTTTCCTGCACCGCGAACATGTGAATCTTCTTGTCCAACCACTCTTTAATTTCTTTCTTTTTGGATTCCAGTGGCACGACATCAAACATCCTTTATGTAGATCTCAGTCTTAGCAACAGAACCATTTGTTGGCTTGTATGGGCCTGACCCAGGTTCAGAGGTGATTTAGCCAAGAAAATCCTGATACTACTGGCCCTTTCGGCAATAGTCCACGGAGTGTGAACTGAGGTCTCATCTGAAGTAGTATGGGAGGGTGCTAGAACCAGGTTTCCGCACCCTAGGATGTCTGATGAGCTTTTGCAGGTCCGCAGTTTGACCCTTCGTGCACGATGCTACACGCACTTTCTATCCATTCACAACCTGTGATTCTATTTCCGCACAACCCTACTCGGGGCACAAACTGTATAATACCCAAGTCCCTTTTTAATATTTTATTATCCGATTAATTGACTTGTTTATGTAAGAATAATGATTATTACAACATATTTAGCAATAATATCATGGCGCGCAATAAATAAAACAATATAAAATTAAAGAATGCAATGCACATTAGATACATAGAAATAGAAATCAACTTCTCTTTATTAATCTTCAATCTATATTACATACTCGACACTGCCCTACACACTTAGTTGCAGGGGTCTGTTCACTCAACTGCGGACTCTACTAGGCCTCTATACACTCAGCTGCAGAGCCTCTTCCTACTACTACAACCCAGTACCCTTAGACTTCTCCTCTAAGCTCAAACCATCCGTATTATTCTCTTTTTTTCTTCCTTATTAACTATCTTTACAAGTTAGAGCCTCACTCTATTTATACAATCCCATGGTCCATGGACCATGGGTAGGCCGACATGACTTTACATTACATTACATTACTTTAGGGTAGACAACCCTATGACTTAACCTATACTTCGTGCTTCACGCCTACAATTCATGGAGTCTTACAAAAACCTTTGACCAAAACTTGCACTTTAAGCCCCAAAACATGTTGTGGGGGGATTCCATGCCTAACGGGAAGGATATTTTCTTGTCCATGATTTTTCCAGTAGAGAGAAGATTATTTTTGCATTTCTTAAATACACCTTGCACGTCAAGAACTGGGGGGAAACTTACTGTGAGAAAATGACGATGGAGGAGTCTACATTATTTTCAGTGCACCCTCTTGGAACTCTTTGAAGGATGTTGTTAAGGAACAATGTTACCCTGTCAGAAGTTATGAAGTCAAGTATATAAAATGAACCACACTATTATAGGAAAGGGACCAAGTTGTGCCACAGTTCACAAATATATTTCATACTTTGTGCATGAAGTTGGGTATTAATGACTCTGAGCAACATCTTATGCTCAAGTATCATGGTTGTTTGCAAAAATACATCCAAATGAAGATGGAGTTCCTAGACATCTCCTCACTTAATGAAGCATATTGATATGCTACTTGAATAAAGCTAAAATTTAAACAAGAGAAGCAAAAATTTGGTTTGGCGAATCCAAAGCAGGGCAAGGGCACCCCCCAAATCACATAACAAAGGATAGATGGAATGTGGAACATCCAAGGACAACCCACTGAAGCACAAGAAAAGAATAACAATGGGAATATGAACAAGGACATGGGAAAGTGATGTGAGTTACACATGATTCCCACTCATAACACAATTTTGTGTCACTTAAATCAATTGTTGGTGGATGAGATGAAAGCTTCAAAGTCAGCATCAGGTTCTTACTTTGAACTAGACCTAAATAAGGGGAAACATATCATTGATGTAGAACATAGTTCCACCATTTTTACCACCAAGGTCCAATGTAAGGAGCCCAAATTTAGAAGTTGAGCATCTCTTCCACTCACAAATGTGGGTAAAGGGGGTTATGTTGTGTTTCATTATCGATAGTGAAAATCAAAAGAACGCCATATCAGGAGAGGTCGTTAAGTAGGCTAGCCTATCGAAAACACCACACCCATAACCATATGACATTGGGTGGCTCCACTAAGGGTGACATCTTCGTGTCAGCTAATAGCGTTGTCTTCCCTACAACATCAAGCCCTTTAAAAACAATGTATTGTGTGGTTTTTCTCCCATTGAAGTTTATGATGTTTTGTTGGGCCAACTGTAATTGTGGAAGCATCATGTTGTGTGTTGGGAAAATCTATTATCATTTTCATTAAGAACAACCAATCCTACTCACACATGAATTATCAATCTAGGAAGGCCTTTTTACTTGAAGGCTCCTATGCAAGATACATGCATGAACAAATAGAAACTATCACTAACCAATGCTCAAAACCAATCATTGTAAGTATCAATCTTAACACTCCAACACACTTTCTGTTACACTCCAAACCTTTCTCACTCTATAGAAAGAAAAGAAACACAGATTGCAGAATAAATCACACTTTGTCACATGATCACTCTTATTCAAAAGAAACAACACTCTTGAAAACAATTCAACAATCAATAAATTGTTGTAACACCCATTCAATCAATTAAGCAACCCAAAGAACTTTAACAGTAATCGAATAACCATCAAAAACAAATGAAGGGACCTATGCTATTACACATTGATAAAGGCTATGATCCCGCAGTTATTCAATGCATGAAAAAGATCTATAACAATAAAAATAAATCATACATAACCTACAATTGAGAGGAAATAAATATACAACTACAATACCTCTTCTATCTAGTGATCCCTACTAAGAATGAGGGCCCTTCCTCCTTAGCAGGGCCTGGTGATTTACACAACACACAAGCTATCCTAGAAAGAGATATGAAGCCACGAATAGTAAATAGTTGCATTGATGAAATTGTGTTACAATATTACAATGATGGTTCTCTCCCCCTTCCTAACCTAACTTCCTTCAAAAGCTTAAACCCCCAACATTTTCTTTGTCCATACATTTATATAGGAGAAATGTAGGGGGTGATTAGAACTAATTACCCCAAATCTAGATTATAATATCTATGGACATATTACAAAGTATTGGCTCTGTTTTTTTTTGGGAGACCTTAGATATAACAACTCAATATCAAATTACATTTGATTTATTGATCATAGAATCATCTTAGAATAGGCTGAACCTATTTCAGTTGATAACTAGTTGCTCTATTTGGGACACAATCTGTCAATGATCATAACAAAAAATATGTACTTGAAATAAATGCACACAACACCAAATACACAAACCTTTTAGAGAAACTGCTTGCAAATCACATAATTGGGGATGCTGTGAGAAAAATCCATGTCTTCAATTTTCTAGATTCATCTTCATTTTTACACAAATCATGTCCGAAGTTAGTCACCTAATTCTACCTAACGTGAGTTGTCTAATTTGTAGATCATGAGTTGGATCCTAATAGAGTTGACCTAGGTATGATTTGGATAACATAAATCCATTTCAACATCCCTAGGAATAAAACCCATGTTCCATAATTTCTTTTGGATCTACATAATTATGTTGACCTCAGAGGTTGTTACTGTTACTACATAGGAACCACTATAACAACACTAAGAAAAACATGTTAGGTCCCTGTAATACTAGTATAGCCCCCTTATTTTTATTGTTATTTTAGCCCCATATTATTATTTTTTTGCTTGTGTATCCCCCATCTTGTTATTGTTGTGCCCCATAGAAGCCCACTATTGTTATTATTGTTATGTAGGATATGCTTATATTGTGACCCCTTAGACTCTTATACATACCAAGGAGGTATTATCATTTTTATCATCTAAGAATTCATTTATGTAATGTAAATGAGGTTTCCCCCTCAAAGAGGATAATTTTTAATACTTTGATCTATCTTTTTGTGAGATGGTTGCATAACATTTGGTATCAGAGCTTTGGATTCTAGTGTTTCGCTTCTTCAAACAGGTCATCTTTGAATTTTCGCTATAAGTTCTTTCTATGAGGCTTCTGAAGTTGAAATTTGTACCATGTAGAGACGAGATCTTGGTTACCATTGTATATGAACTTCAGATCTTGGTTCACTATACTTTCAGATATATGATCCAAGGAAGTTTGGGTTTCTGGAGGCTCCATAATTTAGTCTCAAACAGGTGACCTAGGGAAAATTGTCATAACTATCTCTCTAAGCATCGCATTTGAATTTCATAAGAGATTAATGAAAGTGAACGAACTGAAGTTTTTTTACTATAATTTTTAGAGTCAAAGGTCAAAACAGTGACACGTGGCATTTTGTACAAGTTCGATCTACTGAACCAATATATAATCAGGTCATTGTGGGAGACTGGGCATAACGCTTTCTTAAAGACTCCAATATCAACATGAATTGCGGAGTTGGAAAAAAGACTTAGAGGGCTACCACAAGATGAAATGTTAGACCTTGGAGATCTAATATTACGTAGCTACAACAGATTCAATATCGAGCTCCTACAAAGCAAGAAAAATGTGTGTATTTTTTAAAAATTTGCATACGTTTTGTTTGAAAAATCAGTTTGAAGTTATTTAAGGGGCATAGTGAAGCATAAATATCATTGTTTGATTCCAGAATGAGACGAAGAAATAAAATGGAATCATCTAGTAAGAAAACATAAAGCTCTACTATGATGTATAAAGAAGAGGAAGAAATGCGACATGATATATCAAAATGACGAGACCAAGTGCAACAAATTTCGCTCTTGCAAAGAGTAACCAAAAATGAAATGGAAGCTATGATGAATGGTTTAAAATAAGACATGGAAGGTATGAATTATGGATTAAAATCAGACATGGAAGATTTGAAGGATGGATTAAAAGTGGATATGGAAGGTTTTAATGAAGGTTTGACAAAGTTTCTACAAGAAATGCTTCCTAATAGAAAAAATATATTAGATGTAACTCATCATAAGAACAAAAGGAAAGTTTATCATGATTTTAGAGACTCTAAATTTGGATTGAAGACCCATCATATTCCAAATATCGATATGAGGAAGTTTGATGGCAAGGATCCGATAACATGGATACTACAGATGGAACAATATTTTGATCTCCATAATGTGCAACACACACAAAAGGTAGGCATTGCAACTTTATATTTAGATCCCAATCAAATTGTATGGTATTGATGGCTTTGTTCTCATAAACCAGTTGTCACTTGGTCATTTTTATGGAGGAAATAATATACATTATGAGGATATAAAGAGCAACACCTTCTTTAGCCAATTGATAAATCAAACAAAATGGTTCAATGGCAGAGCACATTGGGTACTTCCAAAAATTGAGCATTAGGGTAAATGATATTCCAAAGGAGCATAGGATTGATGTCTCCATAGGGAATTCAAAGGATAACATCCAACATGAGGTTTTCCTTTGGGAACCTAATTCATTGGAGAAGATATTCAGGGTGGCAAGAAATATTGAAAGAAAAATTATGGCAACAAGGAAGTCTACCACTCACAACTATAAAGATGGAAGTGTTGTTGTTCCTAGCCTTCCACAACCTACAAGGTTGACACAACAACAATTCGAAGAAAAAATAGAAAAAGGGATTTGTTACAATTATGATAGAAAATACACTAAAGGTCATAAGTATGCTAAGAAGAAATTATTTTACATAGATCAATGTGAAGAGGAGGAAGAAAAGGAACAAGAAACGTCAAAAGAAGAGGATATACACCAGGAACCAACCCCATAGAAAGAAGAAAAGAATTGGAAATAGTTACTACTCCCCAAACTCTCAAGATAGAAGGACATATCAAGAAGAAAAAGGTAATAATGTCTATTGTTTCAGTTAGTACACATAATTGTATACATAGTAAGATAGCCAAGGAATTGAATTACTTCCTATATCCAACCCTTGAGTCTCAAGTGATGGTTGCAAATTTAGGAAATATAAATTTCTCTGGAAATTCCCATAATATCAAGCTAACCATAGGGAACATGTATTGAATAGTCCAACGCTTTTCATTCCAATTGGTGGTGCTAATGTTGTAATAGGGGTCCAATGGTTACAATATTTGGGGAGGACAACTTTTAATATTCAAGAAGTCTCCTTGAATTTTTTTTGGGAAGGAAAGGAAGTTGACTTAAGGGGTATCAAAGAGAAATCAATAAATATAATTAGCTCTAATGGAATGAAAAAACTTCTAAAAAAAGAACAACAGGGAATAATTGCACAATTATGCTCACTAGAGGTTCAAAGATCGAAATCATCTATTTCTCTAGATGTTCAAAAATCCTTGGACAATCATTCCAAGGTATTTGAGACTCCACAAGGCCTTCCACCTATTCATGATCATGATCATGCTATTCATTTGATTCTAGGAAGTGTTCCTCCAAACATCAAGCCTTACAAATATCCCTATGCCCAAAAGAGTGAAATTGAATGCATGGTTGCAGAAATGCTAGAGGTCGGTATAATTAAACCTAATCAAAGTTATTTCTTTGCTCCAGTAGTATTGGTGCACAAGAAGGATGGATCATGGTGTATGTGTCTGAATTATAGGGAGATCAACAAGCTCACTATTAAAGATAAATTTCCCATTCCTGTCATTAATGAATTGTTTGATGAATTACATGGAGTAATTTACTTCACCAAGATGGATCTTCATTCATGATATCATCAAATTAGAATCAAGATTGAAGACATTCTGAAAAGAGCATTCAAAAATCATGAAGGTCATTATGAATTTTTGGTCATGCCTTTTTCCTTACTGATGCACCTTCCACATTTCAAGGTTTAGTGAACTCTATTTTCAAACCTTTTCTTAGAAAATTTGTGTTACTATTTTTTGATGATATACTAATCTACAACAAGTATTGGAAAAATCATGTTCAACATGTTGATAGGGTGCTCAAACTATTGGAGGAGAAATAATTATATGAAGAAATTTCAAAATGTTTCTTTGGAGTATAGGAGGTGGGATATTTGGGTCATATTGTGTCTCATGAGGGTGTTAAAGTAGACACTAACAAAATTAAATCCATTAAGGAATGGAAAATCCCCACAACCCTAAAGAATCTTTGAGGATTTCTCAGGTTGACAGGGTATTATTGCAAGTTTGTTAAGAATTATGGGAGAATAGTGGTGCCTCTAACAAAATTACTAAAGAAAGATGCATTTTGTGGACTCCAAAAGAAACTAAGGCCTTCGAAAATATGAAAGAGGCAATGTGCCAAGAACTGGTCTTAGCTACACCAGAATTCAAAAAAACCTTTATTATGGAATGTGATGCCTCAGGAAATGGAATTGGTGTTGTTTTCATGCAAGAAGGAAGACCCATTTCTTTTGAAAGTTGTCCAATCAAGGGAAAGTATTTACAAAAACCTATTTACGAGAAGGAAATGTTGGAAATATTACATTCACTAAATAAATGGTGACAGTACCTAATCAGAAGACAATTGAAGGTAAAAATGATCACAATAGTCTTAAATACTTTTTGGAACAAATATTATCTTCAAAAGAGCAACTAAAATGGGTCACAAAGATGTTGGGTTATGAATTTGAAATCATGTACAAAAAAGGGAAGAAAAATGTTGTTGTAGATGCACTCTCGAGAAAGGATGAGGATGTGGAAGCATTTCTCTGTTCTATTTCTATTATCCAACTAGACTGGATAACTGAAGCAAGGGATGAGTTGAAAAATGACAAAGAGGTGTGGACACTCATTCAAAAGTTGAAGAAAGATCCCAATATGTTTGATACATTTATTTGGAAAAATGACTCATTATGGTACAAAGATCGCTTATATCTCTGTATGATTTCATAACTCAAACAAACTATTGTTTTGGAATTTGACACCTCCCCCTTAGGAGAGCATTCAAGAATTTTAAAAAATTACCACAGGGTAAAAAAGGAATTTTTTGGGATGGCCTTAAATTTGATATTTAGAAGTTTGTGGTAGAATGTTTGGTTTTCCAATAAAATAAAGTTGAGACAATTAAGACCCTAGGTATCAATGGATTTTATCACAGGTTTACCCAAATCTGAAGGAAAGAGTGTCATCATTGTGGTAGTTGATATACTTACCAAGTATCCACATTTTGGTTCCTTATCTCATCCTTTTAAATCCAATACAATTTATATTTCATTTATGGAAACAATTCAAAATCTACATGGAAACCCAAAGATTATTGTAAGTGACATAGATTCCATTTTCATTGGAAATTTTTGGATGGAATTATTTTCTTGTATTGGTACTGAATTAGATCATAGTTAATATTATCATCCTCAATCTAGTGAACACATTTTTGGAAGGATATCTTCATTGCTTTGTATCTGATAAACAAACACAATGGGTCAAGTGGTTACCTCTGACTGAATGGTGGTATAACACTTCCTTTCATACTGTAACAAAAATGACCCCATTTATGGCAATGTATGGATATCATCACCATCTGTCACATCATCTTTAAGAGAAAATTATAAGTTTCAAGCAGTGGAAGAACACATCGAGCATCAACAACAATTTCTCCAAATCTCAAAGGATAACCTCAGTATGGCACGAAATCAAATGAAATAACAAGAAAATTAACATCATAGTGAAATAAGTTTGGATGTAGGCAACTGGGTATTTTTATGGCTACAACCATATAAACAAATGTTCCTCAAGCAAGCTAAAAAGGATAGTAAATTATCACCGAAGTACTATGGTCCTTACAAGGTGTTGCAAAAGATTTACACTATGGCATATAAATTGAAGCTGCCTACATCTTCCCCAATACACCCGATTTTCCATGAATCATGCTTAAAGAAGGTTATCGGTGACAAGCTTCTAGTTCATACAATATTTCCATAAGTTGATGAATAAGGAAAAATCATATTGGAACGAGAAGAAATCAGGGAAACAAGAACCTGACAGCTATAGAATCGATCAATTTCATAGTATCTCATTAAGTGGAAGAACTTACCTACTGAAGATTCCACATGGGAGGATGGTAATTTTATACAAAAGCATCCAGAACCTCTCAAGTGTGAGAAAAACATTTTTTTGAAGGAGAGGTGTGTGTTAGGTCCCTATAATATTAGTGTATCCCCCTTATTGTTATTGTTAGTGCAACCCCCTATTGTTATTCTTTTGCCCATGTAGCCCCGATATTGTTATTCTTGTGCCCCATTGAAGCCCACTATTGTTATTATTTTTATGTAGGCCCTAATTATATTGTGACCCCTTAGATTCCTATATATATGAAGTAGGTATTTTCATTTGTATCATCCAATAATTGTTCATTTATGTAATGTAAAGGAGGTTTGCCCTTGAAGAGGACAATTTTTAAGTCGTTGACCTAACTTTTTGTGAGCTGGTTGCATAAGAAACCATCATCAACAAAACCAACAACAATCATTTATAATTCGTAAAATATAAAGGAAAATAATGATAATTAACTACTTTAATATCCATAAGATTAATGTGTCACATTCATGAAGAAACACAATAGCAGGGGTAATAGACAGGCATAGAAGTGTGGTAAAATGACAAAAATCGTTGTTTAGGATGGTGAAAAATGGGAAAATTTGTCAGCCCAACATCTTCCCCATGCCTACACTTTTTTATGTCCTCATGCAAACAAGGTAGAATAGACATCAAAAAGTTTCCCAACTTTTAAAATGCACCCAACCTACGTGGTTTTACTAAGCATTTCATTGACAAAAAGTGTAGTGGAATGCAATTTTCCATCATTATCCTTTTCTCACTTCCATAAATACCACCCCCATGGAAATTTCACCATTTTTCATTCTACCATTTGTAGAGACTACAATTCAAGTTTTTGTAGGTACAAAAGTGCATCAAAATTTCTTGTTTATTGTGAAAATTTCCACAATGATGCAACCCAATACCCGTGTCAGCAATTTGCGCTTTACCTTGAATACTTTACTTGTTGTTTTTCCATTGTGCTTCCTTGAATTATTCCACTAAATTAGTGTTGATGACCTTGATCACTTCTCTTATTCCCACAATTGGTTCTTATGTAAGAATTTTCCGTTCCATATTCAATGTTGGTTCTTGTGTGACAAAGTTGATTCATTTTGTGCTATGTTCAACACTAGTTCTTGTGTGGCAATGTTCATGTTGCATTGGGAATTTTTTGAATTAGTTGTGTATACATACATGCTACTTCTCTACAATAATTCCTACCCAATAGAATCCTAAAACTTTCTCAAACAATAGTTTTCCCATTTGTCAAAATTGCATTTCTCGTAAAATTGTCTTCTTATATCATGTGTTTCCATTAGCCAATCATGAACAACAAGAAGTGATCTAACTTATGGTATTTCAATCCATAGAAACCTAGATCAACTTAAGAGTCTTATCCTCAATTAACACAACCAAAATACCTCCAAAAATAACCTTTTAACATTTCTGGTGGAGTTACAACAATTGGATTTGTAGCAATATGTACATGGTATTGTAGCCAATTCAAAGACATTAGCATTTCATGCAAATAAAGCTTCATATTGAGGCACATTTTGGTGGATGTTTCCATTAAAATGCAATTTCCTTATCTACCAAAAATCATATAAAACCATTGCATAGATCTCGAGATACAAAGAATAAGCTGCTATACGAATTTCAACAAACTTTTAAAGTTGTACCAACAAACCGTTATAGGTGTAACAACAAAATTCGTGAATAAATTTCTCACAAAGTACAAATTATATTTCGATGAAACTTTTTGGGTAGGTTTATACTATTTTAATTGCCCACCCCCCCGCCAATTGAAAATCAAAGCCATCTGATGCATCCATCTCGAGATATAAACAAAATGGTTGTAGGTGATGATGTTTAATTTCTGAAAAAATATAAGTTGGTTTTTCTTGAAACTTTCTTCGATTTTTCATCTTAAAATAATGCTTTCCTCCTCCAAGTTTGGTGGAAATCCAACGAATGGTTTGAAATATATCCACAAATCAAATTTTACATTTTATATGTAAAAGCAATGTAAATAAATGAGAAATTACCAAGTCTTTTTGTTTTCCCTGGAATCTTGTTATTCATGTGCATGAAGAGGTCTTAATACAATAGGAGATGGGCTTCCATGTACAAATACAACTAATCTCTCTTCTCACCGATGCCCACACTTTTGCATGTCCTCGTGCAAACAAAGTATATTTGCCAACATCAGAATCCACGAACCTGCACTTGTAACATATGAGCAATAACACCCACAATTTGCATTTGAGGCTACTATTACATTAATTGCAATTTGTGGGGATGCCAAAAAATTCATGAATCAAGTGATACTTTATAAGAAACTATCCAGAAGTGCATTTGTAGACTTGTAGTTAAAATTCCCACAAAATAACAATTTTCTGATACTAAGAAAATAGGTCAGGAAATGGCAATGCTAGGTTGAAAATAGGTCAGTATTTTCTCCGTTGGGCCTAAGAATCCTCGCTCATGAATGGTGAGATATTTGGTAAGGCCAAGAGGTGGAGCTTCTCTCCATTGGGCCTAGTGGTCCCGAGATGGGATGCATGGTAAATCTTGGAGAGTATGTATCGATGTAGGGCCTAGTGATCCCTGGATCAGAATGTGGATTATGGTGATGCCTAAGAAACTAGGAGGCACTTGAATTACTCATGGTGTAGGCTGATAATTTCAGTGGAATCCATGATTATTTGGTGATTTTGGTGTGTTATATGAGTCCCACATTCATGCTTGGAATATGGCATGGGGGTGATTGGCTGAAGAGAGACTTGGATCAACCAATCTATGGTTGGGTGGAATGTTGTAGTCCCATCTTCGGTTGGTCCATTTCATTCATTAATGAGAAATTCATCCCCTTGATTTTCATGGGTGAATGTATTGATGTATATGTGGCTTTTGATGCCTCGTATGTTTATTGTATTTATGTTACTATTATCCTGGTTATATGTATATTTTATGACAACAACTACATGTGGCTTTCAACATGGTTTTACTTGTACATGAATGGATGATGTGTCTATGAACTAATAGATGATAATGCAACAAGTTACATGAGGGAAAACTGGTTCATAGTGATTCTCAGATAGGTATGAGATCCATACACTTAATTCTTTTATTTAGCCTATAGGTTACATGTTGATGATATGTTTGATGAAATGCCTGTCATGGCTAGTAGGGGTTTGGTTATGGTCTTGTTTAGCTTATTGATTTAGCATCATTGTTTCCCTATACTTTTATTGATTCTAATATATCACTCCATTCTGGGAAAATTCATGGGCTATGAACATGAAAAAGTGGCTTAAATCCCAGGGTCACTGGCACAAAACTGGAAACATTGGTCTCTAGTCACTAGCAAGTAAGCCTGTGAGAGTGACATTGGGTCTCTAGTCACTCTGTTTCCCATAAAATGAGAGTGATTGTGGCCTACAATATCTAAAACATCAATGGGACCCAGGGACAGGTTGTCTGAGTGGCTAACGTGTCTCCTAAGGATACAGAAGCTGATGTGGGATGACTATGTGTGATGTTTCCATTGATTCCACTTCCTTAAGGTCACACAGGAGGCTGAATATAACCATATTAGCCTCTTGTCACATGTTTACCCTGGTTTTCATGGTTACTTGGGTGGATGTGGGAGGAGGGTGTTACACAAGTACATTGCAGACCCCACATGGACACATCATCCCTATTCTTGGATCCTGGAAGGAAATTCAATTTTGCAAATGGGAATTTCCAGGATGATAGAGCTCTAGGACATGAGGACATATAGGGAAGTAGATGAGTACTAATGAAATTAGTGCATGTGAAGGCAGGTGGACCCACATGACAAGTCACCCTAGAGGCATCGCCATAAAAGAAAACTAAAAGGCATAAGGGAATAACTCTCGAGATGATTCAACATCAAGAAACAATGGTAGGTATAGTCAGCACTGATGACGATTGAAAAGAGCACAAGTGAAGGTTGTCAGATCCACCAGACACATAACCATAAGGAAAATAAATCTTGGGGCTGAAGGACAAGTGTGGGGATGAGGTCTTGTTGTATCATTGTGATTGAAGGTGAGGAGGAATTTGTTGTATAAAATAAGATCTCATGATCCAAAATTGTGCAAGAACACAACAAAATATAGATATAAACATAAACACAGAGATGTAGTAGAAATAAATCTTCGTTTATGTTGGCATAGGGTCCCTGGGGTCAAGTTTGAGTCAAATTTTGGTTAAAATTTGTAATATTCTTTTGTAAGCATGTAATGTACCCTTGAAATATGGAAGCAGAGTGCTAAGCTAGTATGAGTCAAAGGGTCTTTAGTCCCTTAGATGGGTAAGTGATAGAGAGTTTTGAGACCCGCCCATCGTCCATGAACCATGGTATTGTAAGCAAAATGCTATATATAGATGAGTCATAGTGAGTTTAAAGAAGTAACCTTTTGAAAAGAATTGTTGTAAGGGAATGTAAGATAAGGCAAGAAAGGTATGTTTCTGTTGTGGCCAACAACAACCCCCCTTCTTATTTAGTTTTATTACTAATACTAAATAAGTGGGGACCCTCAGTCAAAAATTTAAAAAAATTAATTAGTGCTTGTATTTCATTTTAAATAAAACTTACCATCATAAACTTAGGAAAATACCCTTGAAAAATCTAAAAATCTTAAGTTTCATGATAAGGTAATATAAAATCACTCCTTAAGAAATATCGCATCGCAAAAAAGGATAATAGGATACCTCCTTACAAGTCGAATTCTAAGATCACAAGATCGCGATGCGAGACTACATATTGAAAAACATATATCGCATCGCATGCATCAAAGACCCCTTACGTTGAAAAACTCCAAACCACCAATATGCGATGGCGCATATCGAAAAATTGAATTTCACAGAAAACACTTTAACAAAAATTGTCAGTTGCCACGCTCCTGCTACATTGCGATATTGCGATAGAGCGGCAAAGCGATATTGCTATAAAGCGACGGAATGATATTGTGAAAATGTGATACAATGATCTGCGATCTTGCGAAGCAAATCGCAAAATCGCTTCATCGCGGATCCTTTGGGCTCATTATTCGAGAAATTTTTTTCCATAAACCGAGACCTGGTTATGCGCTTTACTGCTAATTAATGAGTTAGTTTCCAGTTGTTAATGAAATATGGTTTTGTGCTTATCGAAGAGCCAGTTCATGTAAGGTGGTATATATTTTATGTATTCAGCATTTAAAGCATTCCTGTCACATTTCCTTATCATTACTCTCACCTCACTTGTAAACTACAAGAACGAAGAATAAAGAACTATAAAAAGTAGTATACAAGATATGATGGGGAAGAAAGGCAAAGCTCCGAGCTCTGAAGACAAAGAAATTCTGCCCTTATATACAGACACTGCCTGTAACAGAGACGCTGGTATTACTACTTGGGAAGGCATGTACAATCTACTTGAAGAAGAGAATCCCAAGGTGATGGAGGTTACAGATACTGCAGGTTCACAGGGGTCTTCTAAGGCATCAATTGTAGATCTAGCTTGTTCGTTCTTGCACCGGATAGCGGCGAGGCCCAAAATTCTCCCCTACATGGACATGGTTAAATGGGTACTAGACAACGCTGACATCAAAAACAGACAATTTGAGACTCAGGGTCAAGAGCTTACGAAATCATTATTTTCACAAAATTTGAGCTTTATATCCGCTAAAAAAAATCGCGCAAGAGGAGAAAATCGCACCAAGGAAGCCCAGATCAACAAACGGAGGTAGTTTCCAATGCGCAATTAGCAGCTAGCACTAATCGCGCATCGCTGGGCAAAAATTCTTGAAAAGGAAAGCCTATAATTACTCAGTCACCTGTAAGCCCAAAAATTTGTAAAAAAGAACACTAGAGGTAAAAAAGTAAAACTTGAATCCTAAAACCAGTGGTAATTGTCCGAAATATCTTCAATATGGTATCTATATATGTACAACAATGGCAAACAAGTTGGAGACAGAAGGCTCAAGAAAAGTTAGAATCAATCAAAAGATTAACTAAGTTGAATTGGGATTCCTACTGGGCATATTTTGTAAAACCACATAGCCAGTGTATGACTCTCAAATGCATCATCAATTCTGCCGAGAAGATGGTGCCACCGCTTGCTGATTCCATTTTCGTAGGACAGTTAAAGTCGGAAGTCAGTCATCCGACCCTTCTCAAGCAAATGCTAAATGCTTGCAATTTCAAGGAGAAGATACAAAAATAGTTAGTTGTTAGTTTTAGATTCAATATTAGTATTAATTTTGCTTTATTTTTGCCTGAAAAAAGGACGGTCATATAAACCTTATCCTACATTTTTGTAAAAAGTTATTTTTAGATTTAGTTAGTAATATTTAAACCCTTCTCATGCATTTAGAGAAGGGTCCTGAAATTTATCAAAAACTTGTCCTCAGAACATGCACATTTTCACCCTCCGAGGAGGTTTTGATGAATGAATGGAACAGGATTTATTGATATTTGCATTTAATATCTGCTACTGATGTTGCACTTCTATACTCTTAGTGGATGTTGGATTAAGAAGAGATGAATCATTATCACTTGAAGCTAATGAGTAGAACTAGTTATAAATGGTACTTCTATCTCTTAACTATTTCTGCCTTTGTGTTAAAGTGATATTCATGTTTAGTTGTTTATATATTGTTGCGTGAATTCCTGAGTTACCATTTGGCATTTTTGTACGGTGATAGCTATTTATTTATGCTTAATGTATGAGTAGCTTATTATGTGATATGTTTCTCACAACTATTTCGTCTAACTTTTTATACGAAGTGATTTATCTTATTGAATTCTTTTCTCATAACAGTTGAATGATCTTTATTACCAATTGTTATCTGAAGTCATTTTAGATCGTATAACAGAAGGATTACACCCCGAGTTAGTGTAGACTTCGATATTTCTGCTTATTAGAATACAATTTCATGTCATTAGATTAGAGTTAGAATTAGAGCATCTCACTTAGGAACTTTTAGAAAGCAAATATCAATTCTTCACACACACATACACATAAATTGGGAAACTGGTCCCATATACCCAGTCAGACCCACTATACCAAATGGAAAAGGAGCTGCTAACCAAGGTCCGAACCGAGTGGGTATCCCCCTTGTTGTAGACCCAATTTTCGGGGCTTCAACATATTTGGCACTAGAAGGAGGGCCTCGAACTATGAACGGCAAGCAAGTCTAAATCTAAATACCATTCTGATAATAAATCGCCCTCACCATCTCCCCTGACTTCTCCATTGCATTTAGAATCTTTAAATCCAGAGCCAGAAGTCACAAGAACAATAGCCGCTGCTACAAACCCTGACATTCAGAACAATCTACTATTGAACCTCCTGAAGTTGAATCTTTGATTCACAAACTTCAATGATTTTCTATATCTCCTCAAATATCTGATAAATCTCAAGGTAGCGTGACTTTGCAATATGACCCTGCTCATCCTCTTACCATATTAAAGAGCGAAAAGTTTAGCATTCAGCCAACCGAGTTATCTCTACCCACAATAAAGAGAGCAAGGACATCTCCTAAAGGGTTTGATAGAGAGACTCTTTCATCATCATCATCCATCTCAACCTCTCCACTGCGAAGTCAACCATCCACTCCTCCACTTCTGATCATTGTCCACCAATCCACTAGTACTTCCACATCTCCTTCTCAATCATCTAGAGTCATAATATCCTCATCTTCTCAACCACAGGGATCATCTTTTGCACTTTCCTCTGTTAGTAGATCACTGATGGCCCAATCTCCATGGAATAACCTAGGGGCAGTCTTAATGCCTACACCCTTGAGTCAGCTACCGGCCCATCCTAAGAAATGGCTGCCTAAGTTTAATCCTGAAGCAGGCATGCTAGCGGAAGAAAATATAAATAACTTTATGCTATCCATAAATCTCAATGGAGTTACCAATGAAGACGTTGTCGTTCGACTTTTTCCTTATACTCTGCAAGGAGCAGCCAGATCATGGTATTTTTCATTACCATCTGGATCTATCACTAGTTGGGATATCTTCCAAGAATAATTCCTTATTAAGTTTGGTGATGATAGGTCTACGACGACACTGATCAACGACCTGTCTAACCTTAGGGCCGAGTCAAAAGAACCTATCAAAGATTTCAATTCACATTTCAATAAACTGTTAAACAAAATTCCTACCGCTTCCAAGCCTAGCGAAGAAGTGCGAAGTGAATGGTACATCACTGCTTTACCATCAAACATAGCAATCTTTGTTGACAGGGCTAACAAAACAACTTTAGCCAAAAATATGAAAGAAGCAATAGTAGTAGAGAAACATATTATAGCCCTAGAAAGGAAAAACGTGATAGAAGAATGAAAATCCAAGAAGGTTACTTTCAAGGAAGATCCCAAGAAAAAACAATCGAAAGATCCGTTCGATTTAGAAGGATTGCAAAAAGTTTTAAAGACCATGTCTAACAAGATGGTTGACATTAAGAAACAAATGGCAGAAACTTCTTCTAAAAATCCGTACAGACGTTTTAAAAGAAACCCTTCGACCGATTCAAAGCCCCCTAATGCTATTACAAATGCTGAATCCGAAGAAGAAGAAGAAGAAATTGCTACTGAAGAACATACTGATGAGGAAGATACCGATGTGGATTTCATCCTCCCAGATGAAGAGGATCAAGAGGCATCCCCAATTAGTACTTGAAGTAGAAATCAACTTGATCCTCCTCAACCTACCCTTAAGCCAAAGAGTGCAAGCTCTATGACTAAGGATAAAGTCGCAGCTAAGAAAACAACACCTACAACAACTCAAACCAGCCCAATCCAAACAGATTCATCAACTCCATCTAAAAGGTTGATCGTTTCGGATGAAATGGAGTATAATATCATAGAAGACATGAAAAATACTAGGGTCAACATCACTTTTTACGAATTGAGCAAGTTCAAACACCAACAAAAGATACTTTTGAAAGAATTACATGTTGTACCAGTTGCACCTTTGTCTGCCGTTGTAATCTCTCAAGCTTCCCATGACATGGGAAGACCTCCAACTAATGTGATCAATAAAATTGATCCAAACGATATCGCCTTAATTGGAGGAAGGTTGAGATCTCATACTCCCCCATTTCTTCTTACTTATGAAATTTTCAATACAAATTTGCATAATTTCTTAGTGGATTCTGGAGCTTCATCGAATATTTTACCAAAGTCAATATGTGCAAAATTGAACATTCAACCGCAAAAATCCGCTATGAGCATAGTTAAGTTAGATCGATCGCAGGTCGAAGTGATTGGCGAATTAAATCAGGTTACCATAAGTTTGTCATCCAACCCAAAGGTATGTCAAGTTATTGACATTTTAGTTGCTGATATTCCGGAATTTTATGGCTTAATTCTTAGCAGAGATTGGTCAAAAAAACTTCATGGATACTTTGCAACTGACTGGTCGCACATGTGGCTCCCTTACAATGGTAAACCAAATCAAATATAAGTTGAGTGAGAAAGGCATCAGAAATACATAGTAACAGAACTGGAGGGAGAGAATGAACCGGTAGCATACAACAATAACATCATTGGCAACTACTTAGTAGATTCTTTCCTAGGAAATTTTAATGCTCATACTTCACCTTACTTAGAACATTCTGTTTTGTCTCAAGTAGAAAATTTCTCTCAAACAGATAGTTATAAATGTATTAATTTTATAGATAGTCCTGTAAATAAATCTTTATTTTGGAAGTTATTTTTTTACGGTTCTAAGTCTAACGAAGGAGTAGGGGCAGGATGCGTGTTAATCAGTCCAGAGGGAAATAAAACTATGCTAACTTGTAGACTCGAATTTGATTGCACCAATAATATCGCAGAATACAAAGCTTTAGTCCAAGGGTTATACAAAGAAATCGGATTAGACATCAAATACCTTCAAGTTTTCGAAGATTCTGAAATTGTAATCAGACAGGTACGTAATACTATACATTGTTTATCAGGTCATTTAAAACATTACCAATCTTTAGTTCAAGATCTAACTGAACACTTTATAGCATTTAATATTTCTTCAATTCCCAAACTCCAAAATGCTAGTGCAGACCTCTTAGCTAACGTAGCTTCCAAGCTCATTCCTTTAGAAGATTTTAGCCTTGATCAATTTTCAATTGAATTAATTTTTAGACCCTCTATTCCTGATAATGTTACCAATTGGAGGATTTTTAACGATGATCCTGGTATCGTGAGTTTCCTCACATATGAAGGATCCTACACCAATCAAATAATTGACGAAGACCAACATGACAGACAATTGCAACAAGATAGCACTAACAATGCTATACCTAAGTCAGTAGTCAAGTTAGAAGACCTTTATGATTTGAAAGATTGGTTTAAAAGATCTACCAATTCAAAACTCCAAAGTTCAACTTTGAACTATGAATTAGTAAATCTAGGAACTGATATCAAACCACAGAGCATCAACCTAGGCCTTGGCCTAGCTCCTGAAAAAAAATTAGCGTATGTCCGTCTCTTGAGACAATACAAAAGTTTCTTTGCTTGGAATTACGATGAACTCAAAACATATGACACTTCCATCATCCAAAATACTATTCCAATGATAGACAATGAAAAACCTGTCCAACAAAAGTTGAGAAAGATCCATCCCAATCTAGAAAACCAGATCAAATCTGAACTCAATAAGTTATTAAAAGCCAAGATAATTTTTCCCTTTCGACATTCCAAATGGGTTTCCAATATGGTTCCTGTTATAAAGAAAAACGGAGACATCAGAATCTGTATTGACTTTCGAAATCTTGACAAAGCCTGCCAAAAGGATAATTTTCCTTTTCCTCCCATGGAACAAATACTGTAGGTAGTCGCGCGGTCAGAATTAATGTCATTCTTGGATGGATTCTCAGGATACAACCAAGTGTTGGTACATTCCGATGATCAATTAAAAACCACATTCAGAACTAAATGGGGCACATACGCATATCAAAAGATGCCCTTTGGTCTGATCAATGCTGGTGCCATATTTTAGAGAGCCATGGACATCGCATTCAAGGGGTTAGTTAATGAATCAGTGGTAATCTATTTGGATGATATAACTGTATATTCCAAGAAACGAACCAATCATCTTAGAGATTTAAAACAAATCTTCCAACGTTGTCAAAAGTATGGAATTTAACTTAACTCGAAAAAATCTTTTTTCGCATTAAGTGAAGGAAAAATTCTAGGATTCATAGTGTCAACATCTGGAATTCACATTGATCCTAACAAAATCAAGGAGATTTCTAAGATACCCCTACCTCACAATAAAAAAGCTATGCAATCTTTCCTTGGCTAGATTAACTTTGTAAAGAGATTTTTTCCAGATTTTTTAAGAATCTTGTCTCCTATACAAGCAATGATTAAAAAGAACTCAAACTTTAAATGGGGCCAAGATGAATATGAGGCATTCAATCTTATCAAACAAGCAATTGTTAATGCTCCATCTTTAGCAACTCCAAATTTTTCTGATCCTTTTATTTTATATACATTTGTCTCTGATAGATAATATGCTGTGATACTCACTCAAGCAAATCAAGATAAGGCAGAAGCCCCAATTGCTTTTTTTAGTTCCAATTTACAAGGGGCTGAGTTAAATTATTCAGATGTGGAGAAACAAGCTTATGCTGTTTTCAAAGCAATTAAATATTTTAGACCCTTTCTACTCAAAACCCATACGAAAATCAGAGTACCGTTTCCAGTGGTAAGAAATCTTTTAGTACAGAAAGATGTGGGTGAGAAAAGAGCCAATTGGGTTACTGCCTTACAGGAATATGACGTAGAAATCAAACCAACAAGTATTGTAAAAGGTCAAGGCTTTTGCAAAATGCTAGCCGGAGCATCGCTTATGTCCGAAATTCCATCTGCAGAGATACAAATGTACGAGGTAAGCCTAAACGATGTTGAGTCATTATACGTTGATATCATTTATTATCTAAATAATGGATATGCTCCTTCAAACCTCGATCATACCAAGAAAAGAGCTCTAAGGTTGAAATCCAAACAATATCAGCTCGTGAACGACGTTCTTTTTAGAATAAATTATGATTATGTTCTCCTTAGATGTCTTGAGAAATATGAAGCTAAAAAAGCCTTACAGGAACTCCATGATTGGCCAACAGGAGGACACTATGCTGGAGACACTACTGCTCATAAAATCCTATGCGCAGGCTATTACTGGCCCACATTATTCAAAGACTCACATAACTATGTGAGGAAATTTCAAGTCTGTCAAACCGCTGATGGGAGACGAAAGAAACCATCCTTGCCACTACAACCAGTCAACATTGAGCAGCCTTTCGATCAGTGGGGATTGGAAATAATAGGTGAGATCGTTCCTCACTCTTCTAAACAGCATAGATATATCCTTACAGCAACATATTACTTTACTAAATGGGTAGAAGCAGTTCCACTCAAGACGACTAACACTGAACATATCATCGAGTTCATAGATCAGTTCATAATCACCAGGTTTGGGTTGCCTTCTAATTTAATGTTTGATAATGCATCATATTTTTTTGGTAATGCAATGACTGAATTTTCACTCAAAAGGGGTTTCAAGTTTAAATACTCTGCCAATTACTATCCATAGGGGAATGGATTAGCTGAATCTACAAATAAAAACTTAATCATAATTATTAAGCGAACCATTGACCAAAATCATAAAAATTGGCACAAGTCATTAATATATGCTTTATGGGCAGATCGAATAACCCAAAAAGCCTCCATCGGCACTTCTCTCTTCAATTTAGTTTATGGGAAAGAAGTGGTTCTTCCGACTCATCTAGAAATTCCCTCCTTGGCCTTAGTTCAATATATTGATGAAGCACCAACTTCCTCCTTACAACTAAGGCAGCTGGAAATAATTAAGTTAGAAGAATGAAGAGAAAAGGCCAAAATAACTCACGCTCATCATCAAGCATTAGTAAAAGCCTCTTTTGATTCAAACATGATATCCAAAAAAGACTTTCAGATGGGAGATCTAGTTTTCAAATGGGACAAGGTTCATGAGGAAAAAGGGAAACATACAAAATTTCAACGAATGTGTCTTGGCCCTTTCCAAATCATAGAAGTCATAGATCCATCCACTTTTATGTTACAGGATTTAAGAAGAAAAAGAGATTCTTTACCTATTAATGGACAGATCCTCAAAAAATATTTTCCATAGCAGATCATTCTTCTATTTTGTAGATTAGTTTTTATTTCCATAATAAAACTAGTTGTGAATGGTTACATTAGGGATTTACGAAAAAGACACAAATTCTCTTTTAGATTTTGTTTTTTCACTTGTATAAATAGAATTCTTTTAGAAAATTGATCATTATTATTGAAAGATACAGTTAAAGACTCTAGGCCTAGAAATGATACTAGTTTCAACTTTGTAAATTTTGATGAAAAACAACCTTTAGTGGGAAATTGTTTTATATCAGTCCAATGAAAGGTATCAATAACAAAATGAAGATTCTCTCTAGAAAATCTCTTTCCAAAAAACTCTACCATTGTCGTCCAGAGCTATCTTAAGGAAATAATTACTTCCTCCCCACCTAGGAAACTACAACGTTCAGAGAACAATCCAAGATACACTTTAACTTAAAGAGTAAGAGGTCTCATCACGAGCCAGCTTATCATGATCATAGATAT
>APFE030932585.1:295730-366502 GCA_000404065.3 Pinus taeda | reverse complement strand
CCTTATATTATTATTGTTATGTTGCCTTTGATTATATTTTGACCTCTTAGACTCCTATATATAGAAAAGAGGTTTTTTCATTTGTATCATCCAATAATTGTTCATTTGTGTAATGTAAAGGAGGTTACCCACTTGAAGAGGCTGATTTTGAAATTGTTGATCTATCTTTTCTATATTTTTTTGAGATGGTTTCTTAACAATTATTATCCATATAAAATATAAATATATTTCATATATTTCTCTCTCTCTCTCTCTCTCACACACACACATATGAAATATATTTATATTTTATATGGATATATGGATAATATACTATTTAAACTTTAAAACAAGGCAAAGTGAACCCACTAACAATATTCCCAATAACAATTTCATGCTAAATGAACCCATAAACTTTAAGAAATGGGCTAACATCTTTCTAGATATATTATCATTTGAGGGTATCACCTTTGCTGTGCCATATTATATTCAAATATTGAAGTATTGACATGAAAAATAAAATATAGTTGTTTTTCCATGTTTGCATCGCAAATAACATAACATGATAACATCATTAGCTTAGTAACTCAACATCAACATTAATGGAAACATATTGTTGGACACCTAATCCGCAATGGGTTAGTGTGGAAGCCGAATAGACAAAAGGAGTCCAAGAGACCTTGGGATGTGGAACCCAAAGGTCAAACCATGTACTATAAATGTATATCCCTTGGTAATAAAAAATGTACTCTCATGTTTTATCTTTCATATTTGTTGCTGCCATGTGTGTGTTTAACATGGTATCAGAGCAAGCATATTCCTATCTGCATAATTTCTTTGAACCATTTGTTTTATGGCCTTTATGTGTATATCATCTTTGCCATCAACTTTGCATTTCATGAATATTTTTTTCAGCAAAATTCTAGCTGCCACCTCTGTCTATCAGGTCTGCTACTTACATGCACCAAGACGTTTCATCTAATTATGTCTCTGCCATTCTGAATCTGCTCAGTTGTAATAATCTACTCTCTGTGTGATAATGGGTAACGCTTGGTATTCCCATCAAATACCTGCTCCTACAGTGCTATCAGCGTTCCATTAGCGTTCCTTTGCCAGCTACTCTACTCAATGTCTCTCTGACTTCTGTTGCTCGGACAACACCAAAATTCTCCTTGCCACCTGTTGTGGCCAGCAACAACCCCCCTTCTTATTTAGTGTTATTACAAATACTAAATAAGTGGGGACCCTTAGTCAAAAATTTAAAGAAATTAATTAGTGCTTGTATTTCCTTTTTAATAAAACTTACCATCATAAACTTAGGAAAATACCCTTGAAAAATCTAAAAAGCTTAAGTTTCATGATAAGGTAAGATAAAATCACTCAAGAAATATCGCATCGCAAAAAAGGATAATAGGATACCTCCTTACAAGCCGAATTCTAAGATCGCGAGATTGCAATGCAAGACTACATATTGAAAAACAAATATCGGATTGCATGCATCAAAGACTGCTTACATTGAAAAATTCCAAACCACCAATATGCGATGACGCATATCGCAAAATCCATTTCGCAGAAAACACATTAACAAAAATTGTCATATGTTGCGCTTTTGCAATATTGCGATAGAGCGGCAAAGCAATATTGCGATAGAGCAGCGGAATGATATTGTGAAAATGTGATACAACGATCTGCGATATTGCGAAGCAAATTGCAAAATCGCTTCATCGCGGATCATTCGGGCTCATTATTCGAGAAAATGTTTTCCATAAACCGAGACTTGGTTATGCGCTTTAATGCTAATTAATGAGTTAGTTTCCATTTGTTAATGAAATATGGTTTTGTGCTTATCGAAGAGTCGGTTCACGTAAGGTGGTATATTTTTTATGTCTTCGGCATTTAAAGCTTTCCCGTCACCTTTCCTTATCATTAATCTCACCTCACTTGTAAACTGCAGGAACGAAGAACAAATAATTATACAAAGCAGTATACAAGATATTATGGGGAAGAAAGGCAAAGCTCCGAGCTCTGATGACAAAGAAATGCCGCCCTTATATACAAACATCGCTTGTAACAGAGACGCTGGTATTACTACTTGGGAAAGCATGTATAATCTACTTGAAGAAGAGAATCCCAAGGTGATGGAGGTTACGACTACTGCAAGTTCACAGGGGTCTTCTGAGGCATCAATTACAAATCTAGCTTGTTCATTCTTGCACCGAATAGTGGTGAGGCCCAAAATTCTCCCTTACACGGACATGGTTAAATGGGTACTAGACAGCGCTGACATCAAAAATAGACAATCTAAGACTCAGGGTCAAGATCTTGCGAAATCATTATTTTCACAAAAATTGAGCTTTATATCCGCTAAAAGAAAGCACGCAAGAGGCGAAAATCGCACCAAGGAAGCCCAGATCAAGAAATGGAGGCAGTTTCTGATGCGCGATTAGTGCCTAATCACGCATCATTGGGCAAAAATTCTTGAAAATGAAAGCCGCTAATTGCTCAGTCACTTGTAAGCCCATAAATCTGTAAAAAAGAACGCTAGAGGTAAAAAAGTAAAACTTGAATCCTAAAACCAGTGGTAATTGTCTGAAATATCTTCAATATGGTATGTATATATGTACAGCAATTGCAAGCAGGCTGGAGACAAAAGGCTCAAGAAAAGGCAGAATCAATCAAAAGATTAACTAAGTTGAATTGGGATTCTTATTGGGCGTATTTTGTAAAACCACACAGCCAGTGTATGACTCTCAAATGCATCATCAATTCTGCCGAGAAGATGGCGCTAGCTCTTTCTGATTCCGTTGTCGCAGGACAGTTAAAGTTTGAAGTCGGCCAGCCGACTCTCCTCAAGCAAATGCTGAATTCGTGCGATTTCAAGGAGCAGATACAGAAATAGTTAGTTGTTAGTTTTAGATTCAATATTAGTATTAATTTTGCTTTATTTTTGCCTAAAAAAAGGATGGTCATTTAAACTATATCCTACATTTTTGTAATAAGTTATTTTTAGATTTAGTTAGTAGTATTTAAACCCTTCTAGTGCATTTAGAGAAGGGTCCTGAAATTTATCAAAAACTTGTCCTCAGAACATGCACTTTTGCACCATCCGAGGAGGTTTTGATGAATGAATGGAACAAGATTTATTGATATCTGCATTTAATATCTGCTATTGATGTTTCACTTCTGTACTCTTAGTGGATGTTGAATTAAGAAGAGATAAATCATTATCGCTTGAAGCTCATGAATAGAACTAGTTATAAATGGTACTTCTATCTCTTAACTATTTTTGCCTTTGTGTTAAAGTGATATTCATGTTCAGTTGTTTATATATTGATGCGTGAATGCCTGAGTTATCATTTGGCACTTTTGTACGGTGATAGCTATTTATTTATGCTTAATGTATGAGTAGCTTATTATGCGATATGTTTCTCACAACTGTTTCGTCTAACTTTTTATACGAAGTGGTTTATCTATATTGAATTCTTTTCTCATAACAGTTGAATGATTTTTATTAGCAATTGTTATCTGAAATCATTTTAGATTGCATAAGAGAAGGATTACACACTGGGTTAGTGTAGACTTAGATATTTCTACTTATTAGAATACAATTGCATGTCATTAGATTAGAGTTAGAATTAGAGAATCTCACTTAGGAACTTTTAGAAAGAAAATATTAATTCTTCACACATGCACACACATAAATTGGGAAACTTGTCCCATATACCTAGTCGGACCCACTATACCAACAGAAAAGGAGCTGCTAACCAAGGTCCGGATCAGGTGGCTATCCCCCTTGTTGTAGACCCAATTTTCATGGCTTCAACAATTTCCTCTACTTAGGTGAAAGCAGAAGGCTCTTGCAAGTGACTGCGCGAAGACCATGGTAAGTCCTAGGCTGATTGCGCAGGCACCTATAGCTAAGGGAGCAAGGAAAAGAAGTTTGTATTTGAATGATTATACTTAGTAAAGACAATTTTGAGCCAACTCTAATGCATCTTTGTCTTCTTTCTTACTTTTGCAAGTTTATATATCTTCGCTCTGTGTTATGATTTACATGAATTAATGCTTATTTGCTACACAAAAATAGTAAATCTATAATATTTATGCATGTTATGAATGAATATAAACCTTTGTGAAGATCTAGAAGTTGTTTAAGTGCATTTACAGTAATTGGTTGTTCAAAAGGATTAAGGGTGCACGAAGGGAGATCTAAGGCATAAGGACTGTAAGAACCTATCACACATGCCTCTGGATGCAAAAACTTGGTTCTATCATCCCCCAATACCACTTTGGTGAGATTGCAACCTGTGTTACGCAGGTTATTGCTGAAAGGGCCAGGAGTTAGGGTTTTGTTGGGTGGCATAGATAGCACTGAACCTGGGTCAGGCCCCATTAAGCCAACAAATGTTTTCATTTCCGAGACCAGTATCTGTATGAAGAATGTGTGATGTCGAATCAGTGGTTTCCTACTAAAAAGGAAATCAAAAAGTGGATCGATCGAAACTTGCATGCGTTTGCAGCTCGGGAGAAAATAAACCCATGGTTAGCCAAGGAAGAGTGGCTGGATAGATACCTGTACATAGATGAGACTGAAGCCTTCTTATTTTTATTTCCTTGCGAATTGCATGAGTGGTTGTCTAGGTTAGTGGATAGTCAGGTTATGTGGAAGCTTGACGACCCTATTGTGTGGACCCCAGAACTAGTGAAGCGCTTAGAAACTTCAGAAAATAACATCACGTAGACCGTTGATAACTAGATTGATATTATCTTAAGAGGATTCATTACTGAGCTTGCGATCGATAGGATCATTAGCTATAGTGAAGTAGAGTGAAGGTTATTCAAGGGACCAAGAGGTAAGTACTTAAAATCTCAAATACCTGGATTAAGATGTTGTTGTGTGAAAAATGGGTTATGCCATTACAATGATCTTTGGGGCTACACGAAGCAGAAAGCCCTTCAGAATAAACGGAGAATCAGGCTCTAAATATGGTCCTCTATTAGGAGCTTTTTCTAGCGACAACAAAGGAACTATTTTGAGCACACCTCGAAGTGCACTTCATTTGGTATGTCAAGGTATTGTGGGGATACCTCATCCATCCATTCCACCTCCACATCAAACATTCAACATGGAAAACATAATGAAGATTCCTGTGTTTAAGGGTGTGGGGATTGAAGACCTTGAACAATTTTGGTTCATCACAAATGATGTATGGAAAACACAATAGATTACTAATTTAAAGAAAACGTAGCTAGTCACAACACTACAGGATAGGGCATTCACTTGGTATACCAAGTTCTATATGGATAGACCTATTACAATGATGGAAAAGACTCAATAGGCATTGAACACTGAGTTTAAAAAGCCTAACTCTCAGGCATAGTCTGTAACAAAGTTTAAGGAAATCTGAAAAAGGGTAAATGAGTCCATTTGGGACTTAGATAAGAGGCTAAAGTGCCTAATCTTGAAGGCTAATATTTCTGTCACGTATTCCCATCATAGGGATTGGTACATCGCATCTCTCCTTCCCCATCTGAGATTACCATTGTCACAACAGAAGATAGGAATGCAAGTAGCGGCTGTGGAGATCGCGATGAGGTTGGAAGCATCACCAATGTACGATATGAATGTTGGAGTACAACAGATTCAGTCGCAGCTGGCAAGCCTACACATGGATTTGTAAAGCTTAAAGATAAGAAAAGAAACCTAGCTTGAGGTGCGTGCTTAAGTATGGTACATGAAATTTAAGGACAAGGGAAATGATAAGGATCACTGCCCTGTCTACCAGAATTAGCTGATTGGAGGAGGCCCTATTCCTTTGAAGCCCGCAAACATTGCGGGATCGAGCGCAGGAGTACCCTTATGGTGTGTTATCTGCCAAATAACTAGGAAACACGCAACTAACCATTATCACATCTTGCAAAATTTTTTACATACACCACAACAATTGTTTTGTACCTTTTGTAAATTAGTTGGGCATGATGAGCGAAACCACCAAAGCTATGAATTGATGATGAAGAGGACCCATACATATCGAATGCAGGCATAAAATAAGCCTCATGATTAGGGCACAGGTGTAGTGCGCAGAGGATTCCAGGGTCAAGGAAGAGGACATGGAGGAGGGGCTGACAGAGGTCGTAGACAAATCATTTTTTATAATTATGGTGAAGCATGAAATTTTGCGCACGATTGTCAGAACCCAACACATCCATCATGTCAATATTGCAGATAGTTCGATCATGTGATAGAAGATTTCCCAGTGGTGATAGAAAATATGCAGGAGAAAAAGACACAAAAACCCATGCAAAACATACAAATGATGAGGGTAGAGCCTCGCAAAGAGGACCATAACATCAATATCATGACGTGAAGTGGTATTGCCACAAGAGAAGATAAAGGAAAGCAACAAGAAACTAAAGTCTAGGTGTGCAAGGCTACCAAAAGAGAGGTCGAGTTTGATCTTAACAGGTCTAAAGAAAATTTTATGGAGGCTAAGAAGAACTTTGTCGAGGCTTCTACGTCAGGAAATCAGGAGAAACCAATTGAGAACAATGAAGCACAAGACATTTCGCTATTGGATACTTTTTTGAAAACCTATATGAAGATTTTGTGGGATAGCAAGTTGGTGGAAGGGATCCAGGATCTAATTGACAACTGTATGAGTAAAATTAATACTCCTTCCAAACAACGCACTGTGAGGAAATTGGGTAAGCATAAGAAGCCGACAAGGTGTGAAATGAGGCTAAACACGCAGATTAGAGAATACGAAATGGCTTAAGTAATCCTGGATTTGGGATATGATGCAAATGTGCTGCCTAAGCATACATGGGAAAGGATGGGGAGACCTGTGCCATAATGGTCTCCTATATAGCTACCCATGGCCAATTAATAGAATATCATTCATATTGGGCATCTGTATGGGGTAACAGTAGAAATTGAGGGAGCAAGTGCTTTGGCCGACTTTGAAGTAATTGAAATAATGGATGAAAACAATACTTACCCTACGCTCTTAGGTATTGATTGGGCCTTCAAAATGGATGCGGTAATTAATCTGACGAAGCAAAGGATGACATTTGAAAAGAAGGCACTTAGAGTTATTATACCACTGGATCCCGGTTTAAGAGCATGCTACACTGAACCAGCTCATGACTATGAAGAGGATGATGACTTGGATCAAATATGCAAGATTACTATGTGCAATGAAGACTGGATCAATCTCACTACATATTGGAGAATTACGTGGGATATGATTAGCTCCTATACCTTGGATTCAGATGAAGAACTTGAGCATTGGTAGAATAAGTTGCATGAAGTTTCGACGCTACACTGCAATATGATGACAAAGTCACTTTGGTGCGTATCCACGAAGTTAAGAAATATTCCTCATTATGATGGCTTACATGATGTTAGTTTGTTTTTAGAAAATTTTGAAAGGTAGGTGCCAGAAGAACATCGATTCCAGGCACTTGATCTGGGACTTTGCGCTATGCCTGATCCTTGGTGAGGTATGCATAAGGATAAATCCGATGATTGAAAAGAGTATAAGTGAATGATGAAGCTCAGGTTTGGGTACGCTAATACTTGTATGGCATAAAAATACACCGGAAAGGATGATCCGCGCAAGCACTTGGCGCAATGGACTAAATCTTGAGGAGAAGAACCTCAATGAGAATGGGTACATATCTTTTGTCACACCCTTGATGTTATTCTGATGAATTGGTACTTGGAAACAAAGCTACACTAGGAGATGAACGAGTGGGATTCTTGTGGGAAAGTTTCATGTTAACTTTCAGTTTTGAGGATGGATTTGTGTGTATTGATGAAGCGCTCTATGATATTAAGGCCACAATCTTTAGGATTCATGAGGAGCTGATAGAGTGGGTTCCACTAGACTGGAATACACAATTTCAACATGTGCTGGAATGCTACGATGTCATTGCAGAAGAAGAAGAAGAAGAAGAAGAAGAAGAAGGTCCATGAAATATTAACATTCCAGAGTGCGAGGGGAAATGCGAGGTTGAAGGCCCCAAAGCATCAAACCCTAATATAACAGAACCTCTGAAGACCAGGCAAGTCAACATTGGATCTGATGTGTAGCTCAAGTTTGCAAGGATAGGAGATTATTGGGATGAAGATACAATTGATAAATTTCCAGAACTACTATGCAAATATCAGTACTTGTTTGCCACCAAGTTCTCAGATCTGAAGGGAATAGTAGGGGATTTGGGTGTAATGAAGATCACTCTAAATCCTAATACGAAGCCTGTGAAATAAAGGCCCTACTGTCTAAATCCAAAATATAACGAGAAGGTACATAAAGAACTAGACAAAATGTTAGAGGCTAGAATCATTGAGTCAGTAGAAGAATCTAATTGGGTGAGCCCTATGGTTGTTTAGGAAAAGAAGCAACAAGGTGAAATCAGGATATGTGTAGACTTGAGAAAGCTAAATGATGCATATTTTCATGACCCATTTCCAACACCATTTATAGATGAAGTTTTAGAAAATGTTGGAGTGTAGGAATCCTCTTCGTTCATTGATGGGTTCTCGGGGTACCATCAGATTAAGATCGCACTAGAAGATAGCATGAAAACCATCTTTGCGATGGAGTGGGGATGCTTCCAGTACACACTAATGCCATTCAGGTTGAAGAGTGCCTCCGATCTTCCCAAGGGTCATCGTAATTGCAGCGTTTAAATAATTCATCCATATATTCTTAGAAGTATATTTTGATGACTAGAACGTGTTTGGGTTGGTAAACCACCACATTGCAAGTCTGTGCCTTATGTTGAATACTTGTTGCAGATACCAGATTGCCCTGAATTTGAAGAAATGTATATTTTGTGTGCCTTATGGGATCTTGGTAGGCCATGTGGTATGCAAGCAAGTATTAATGGTTGACCCTGTGAAGATAATTTTTATTGTTAATCTATAGGCTCCCAAAAATGTAAAGCAGTTGCGTGCAACACTGGGCCACACTGGCTACCATAGGAAGTTTATCAAAGCTTATGCACAAATAACTATTCCAATGGAGAAATTACTGAAGAACAACATGACTTTCTGGTGGGATGAGGAGTGTCAACACAATCTGGATGTGTTAAAGGAAAAGATGGTGATTGCACCCATTTTACTATTCCTAGACTGGAAGAAAGAATTTCATGTTCATGTGAATGCCTACTGTATTGCTTTAGGTGCGGTATTGACCTATCCAGGAAAAGGCGAGATTGATCATCCTATAGCCTTCAGGAATAGGAAATTATCAAAGACAGAGAATAACTACTCAACTACAGAGTGCAAAGGGTTGGTGATGGTATACATGGTGCAAACTTTTTGACATTACCTATTATACGCGCACATCAAAATGTACACAGATCACTCCGCTCTCAAGTACCTAGTCAACAAGCCTGTGTTGGGGGGAGGGGGAGATTTGTAGGTGGTTATTATTTTTTCAAGAATATGACTTTGAGGTGATTGTGAATCCTAGACGATTGAATGTGGGACCAGATCACTTGTCAAGAATTGAGACAGGTGAAGAACCCACTAGCTTGGAGGAAGGGTTTCTAGATGTGCACCTATTTGTTGTACGTGTCGCAGATGATCACTTTGCAAATATAATTTAGTTCTTAACTACTGGCACAACCCCAGAGGGATATTATACACAGCAAAAAAAAGAATTGGTGGTCTGCGCATCTGATTTTTATGTAATAGTTGGACACTTGTATAAGATGGGCATTGATGAAATACTGCGGCATTGATGAAATACTGTGCCGATATGTTCTGGAGTTTGAACGATCCAGCATGCTCACTGAAGCACATGGACGAGTGGAAGGAGGAAACTATGTAGGTAGAGGAACCACACAGAAGATTTTGCACATAGGATTGTGGTGGCTAATGGTGCATAAGGATTCTAAAGTGTATTGCAGGGCATGCAATGCTTATCAGAGGATGGGGAAGCCATCATGGATGGATAGAATGCCCTTAAACTGAAAAATTTCTTTAAAGGTATTTGAAAAATGGGCGATTAACTTTGTAGGTTTGATACAACCACCAAGGAAAAAGACGGGCACACGGTACATTATTACTGCGACTAAGTATTTGACGAGATGGGTGGAGGCACAACTGTTCAAATATTGTAGCATTTCTATAGCTGCTAAGTTCATCTTTGAGTTTCCCTTGACATAGTTTGAATGTCCTAAGATACGATGAGCGATAGGGGTATGCATTTCTTAAATGAAACAATTACCACTATGCTCAAAGAATTCTAGGTTTATCATCAAAAGTGTACACCCTATCATCCTCAAGCTAATCGTATGGTTGAAGCATTCAATAAGATCTTTGAGAATGCATTGACAAAGGTTTGCAACGCTAAAAGGACTGATTGGGATGTATGCATACCAGTGGTCCTAAGGGCATATAGGACGACGTGTAAAAATTTGACAGGCCAAACTCCATTTAGAATCATCTATGGGATAGAGGATGTGATGCCCATGGATTATATTGTGCTGAGTCTACGAATTGCAACACTGACTGAGATGGAAGATCGTGAGGCTATGGAGGAATGCATCGCATAGTTGTTGGAATTAGATGAAGACCATTTTTAGTAGGATTTCACCAACAAGCGCAAAAGGAGTGCAAAAAGACATGGCATGATCGACATATTAAGCTAAGCACCTTCGAGGTGAATGATTTAGTGTTACTTTATGATAGAAAATTCACGAAATTTCTTGGGAAGTTTCAAATGCATTGGCTAGGTCCTTATGTAGTCAAGGAAATTACAGATGGTGGCGCAGTTCAGCTCATGAAGCTGAATGAGGAATTGCTTATGGGAAAAGTCAATGGCAGTCAATTGAAATTGTACAAGGGTGATCCCACCCCTGTGCAATGACTATATAATGACGAGATAGTCTTAGTACTCCAGGCAGCTGCAAGGAATTATGGGACTATAAACTACACTACCCAAAAAATGGAACAACAAAGTAAGGGGTTTTCCCGATGGAAGCAAGAAGGGTGCCAAGAGGAGTTGTGCCAAGAGAGCTGCACCATGGAGTTTGGTGTTATGTAGCAGGGTCCAAAAATATCCATTGGGTGCACTATAGATGATTGAATGGTAAATTTTTTGTAAGTAGGAGTACGGAGGCTACAATTATTGTGCAAATATTTGGAAATATACCTCTAATGATGCATTTATGATAGAAATTTGGAGGTAATGGTTGGATTTGAATTCAAATTCACCTATAAATATGGTAGGTTAGATAGCATTAGAACACTTTGATTTCAAAGAATATTCCTTAAAATTTGCTTTCGGAGAGATTATTTTATGTATGAGAAGATTTGGGAAGACATTTTATCCCAACTAGAATTCACGAGCTTACCTGAGTGGTGCCGAGAAATCATCTTTGAGAGAATGATGACCACTAACGCCGCAGAAGCTGCAAATTCTAAAGCTGCAGCCCCTGAAGTCGCACAGACTGTGGAAGCGACATCCTCTATACCTACGGTGCCAAGGTCACCTAGGCATAAGCCATCTACTATTGTGAAGAAATAAAAGAAAGCACAGTGAGTTCCGGTGAGGGAGTCACCAAGGAAAACCCCCTTTGAGATTTGCCAAAAGGGGAGAATCAACAACTCAAAATAGTTGCATGAACCCATCGATCTTGATGAAGAAGAACTTCATGGAGGCATTGAGGAGTTGGATGCTAAAGAGTGTGAGCCCATAACTCAGCTCCTAAAGTATATCCCACCGCGAAAGGGCAAAGTGAAGGTACCAAAGGACTGAGATACTGCAAATTTCATGGGTTCTACACCACTGCTGCTAGAGAAAGTGGTATTTGAAGGCATGCTATTAGGGCCCATTCCATCACTTAATATGGAATATTGGGATCTGGTGGATCATGAGAAATTCCCCCATCTTGCACCGAATAAGTATTTGGTGAATATTTATTATGAAGAGACTGATGTAATGTGACTTAAGGCAATGAAATGTGTCACGAGGGTTGAGAAGGCAGGATTGTTGAACATGTTATGCATGCCACATTTCAATAGAACAATCATCAACATGGTTTGTGTATGACAATTGCTTACCCTAGTACATGATGGGTGTCTATTGTCGGGAGAACCCATCCCCATTATGGACATGCTGATCCACCACATTACGATGCTGCACTACCAAGGGGTGGATCAAACCAAGGCATTTGGAGGTAAAACAAAAGAAAAGAAAATCTTGGACCAAATGAAGAGCTAGTTCGGCTTAGTGAAGAAGTCACATGGATATTCCATCCACTCTATTACTGACAAGGTGGTACAATTTGCCGCATAGATCTTAGTCTACAAGACCGTGAGGAAGTTTCGTGTGAACGAGGTTTTGGCGCCACTAATTTCACTTGTTTCCCAATGTGATAAGGGAGTGCAGTACAACTGGGCATCGTACCTCTGTAAATATTTTTTGATAAATTTTTGTGAAGCACAGGATGAAGGCAAGGCATTCCATTATGCCTGGCTATTGTTTTTTATTACCCTTGTCACATGGATGCTTCCAGAAGAGAGTCAATTCCCTCATCATGATGTTGACTTACTAGAAGCCGCGAAGTTCACTTCACTATGGGTGACAAAGGACCCTGTGAGAGTCATGGAGAGGAATATGTTTTGTGGGCTAGTAGAGATGAATCGCTGCATAGTGATCAGCTAGAGGCTGAGGCTATGACCAACTCTATTTGAATAGTTGGAAGCTTATGTAGAGTTCAAGGAAAATTTTCACAATGTGTTTATCCACGCGAGAAGGGATCCAAAGAAGATATTTTACAAGCTATCATACCTGGCAAGTGAGCCCAGTGTACAAGAGATTGTGGGGAAATGGCTAGGACAGTGGTTGCACCCATCAGATCTCGGCATGGGTACAAGAAAGGCCGGGGATAGTTCCTCCGCGCATACCACAACAACACAAAAGGAGAAAGAGGTTGAGCATACTTTAGCTTGAGAGAAAGATGCACAATAAAAGAAGGATGTTGGTGCCAAGGTGGCTACTGCTAAGGCAACTACTAAGAAAGAGTGCATTCCTAAGGAGACCACTGTCGATCTTGAGGAGTCTACTGCTTAGAAAATGGAGGACAAAGGGGAATCTGATGTTGAAGGAGGTAGGGGTGCAGAGCAGATAAATCCCTTTAGAGTAACAAAGCATGCCAAGGAGACAACTTCTAGACCTAGAAAGAAGTAGAAATATGACAAGAGAACACACATTGATCTAATGGTCCTCACTAAGGGGGACTTGGATGAAATCAGAGATATTTTCTATGACACTACGACAGAACTATGGACGTAGTTTGAATAGCAGTACCAGCAGGTGTTGGGGAATATGCAGAAGGATCTGCACGACCTGCATATTCAGATGGGACAATTGTGTTAGATCCCTATACTACTAGTGTAACCCCTTATTGTTATTAGTAAAACCCCCTTATTATATTGTTGTGCCCATGTAGTCCCCATATTGTTATTACTGTGCCCCATAGAAGCCCACTATTGTTATTATTGTGCCCTTAGAAGTTCCTTTCGATAGCAGAAAATAAACTTACAAGTAGAAGATTGTGGGGTAGTGATGTAATAACAAGTTGAATCTTGTATTTGCCAAATAAATGAAAAGAATATTGATGTCATATATATGTGTTTCACATGTGTATGATAATGGTTACAATGTTATGTTTTACATGATTAAATTATGATGATGATGATTACATGAATAGTTTCTAACATGATCAAAAAGTATAAATTGTCAACAATTGTATAACTTGGTCACACTACTAATTCACCCCCTAGTAGTGTCCTAGTTTCCATTGTTTCTAATGTTATTATCTTTTCTTGCATTGCTAAGCAATCTATTGATAGTATTCTGGAGATGGTATTATTATTGAGTTGTCAAAATAAAGAAGTGTTCTACAATAAGTGTTGATATCCTTGTTACTAGTAACTAGTAAGAGTGACTTCCCATTGATTATTGGCGTCGAGTGGGGAGTGTCAGCATTTCCACACTTCCACATAACCATAGTTCCAATCTTAACACCACCTTCTACTTTTTTCTTCAAGAATTTGAGCATTGCTCAAGAGTTTTTTTAGTTTGGATGGTTGAGATTTGATTTCAACTTATGATTACATGATCTCTAGCTATTAAAATTGTACAAAGAAATATTTCAATGAATTTGTTTGTAAGTTCTAGGTTTTGTACTATATTATTTACTAACATTATATATACTCTAACATTCGTAGTAATATGTATCTAGTTCATTGTGCTCTGTTGTGCCTTCTTTTTTGCAATGTGATTTCTAATATTGTTTTATCAAATTTCTAAATCCTATAGTTAGTCAAAAAATATTAGAAAATGTATGTCATGTGGAAAGAGTTATTTTTGCTGACAAAACTAACCTCCCTAGGAGTCTAAGACTCTCTAGTGACAAACAAGACAATTAAGAGCAATCCTTCTCTAAACATACATTATTCTATGAGAAACCAAGTGTTTTCCGATCCTACCTCAAGTCCAACGCTTGTTGCAGCAGTCCAGCCTCATCGATCAGATGAGCTCCTCCTTCACTTTCAGACCTGCATACACTAACAAAGCAAACGATTACATAACACCTGGATATTCATCATAAAACAAAGCATATTCATCACATAGACCAAGGAGTACATGAAATAATTCATTAACAACAAATCATTGAGAAGAATGGACTTATTTGTATTAAGGAAACAAAAAAGGAACCATTACAACCTGAGCCTTGGTGTTGTGCAAGCTCCTCCCAGGGTCCAGCAAGAGATTTCCTCTACTTTGACAAGCTCACCCCCTCCCACTATGGCAACAAGGAAGGATAGTGATCTCTCCTCACAAGTCAACAAATGGAAGTCCTAATTCCAGCAGCATTTACCCTTTAGAATGTTCAGCTTTCAACCTCCCCTCCTTTGGCCCAATGCCTGTATTTATAGTATTCTAGAGAAGGTTATTCAGTTCCAACATCAATGGGATACTCCCTCTTTTGGATGGGGTAGCTCCTCTCTTGATGGGATAAGCTCCTCTATCATAGGGGTGCATGAACCATCTGGAGGCGCTCAATACACGTCAAGAACTCTTCTAGAAGGCTCTAGAAGTGACCACAAGTAACTTTTTAAAGATGAAACTTGCGCCTTTTGACCTTTACAGGGGTACGCACCCTAGCTTTAGTATACACAGCGTATTACTACGCAGGTCTAATGTATTTGGAGTGCGTACACGCAGGCAAGGTAGAGAGAACCTGCGTACCCAGAGATAAAGATGTTTTCAAGTGACTTTCTCTCTCTTTGAAGTTTTGACATGAAGAGCAGAGGTATGGGGCTTGACAAAGAGGACAATGTGGCTATTGATGAGGCCACATAAACTGCGGATAGTCAAGGTGACAAAATTCAGTGTAACAGATGGGTATATTTTATTAAACATAAAAGTCATGCTTTTAAATATTTCAAGCAATTCAGAAACATGATTGAGAAGCAGATAGGGAATTTCATCAGGATTCTTCGATTAGATCAAGGCAGAGAATTCAAGAAAGGGATTTTCATCAAATACTGCAACAAGAATAGGATACGGAAACAATTTACAACACCTTAGACTCCTCAACAGAATGGAGTAGCTGAGAGGAAAAAACAGAAGACTGGTGGAGTGTGCTCGCAGTATGTTGAAATGTAAGAATCTAACCAATGGTTTTTGGGCAGAATCTATTAATACTACAATGTATTTAAAGAATAGGAGTCCTACCTAAAGTCTTGAGTACAAAACTCCTTGGGAAGAATTGTTTGGCTTCAAGCTTATAGTAAGTCACCTTAGAGTATTTGGTAGTAAGGATTTTGCGCATGTTCCCAAAGAGAACAGGAAGAAGTTAGATTCTAAGGCCATTAAATGTACCTTCACTGGATATTGCAGTGAGTATAAGGCTTATAAATGGTTTGACCCTTCTACTCACAAGGTGTTTGTCAGTAGAGATGTAATATTCCATGAATAGGTTGATGATGGAAATCCTGTTCAAAACGATGAAGAATGGCATGTACCCTTACTTCCAGAAGAGGATAGTGAAACACAAATCAATCAACAACGGGAACAGAAGCAGGAACAGTAGCAAGAACATCAAGAACAACATGATAATGTGGAAGGAATCGAGTTCAGTCCACAAAGATAAGAAAGCAACAAAATAATTGAACCCCCACTCCTCAGGAGATCGAGCAGGCCAAAACAATTACTAGCTTGATATAGGGATTGTGCACTCGTGACTGGTATGTTAGACATTGCAGAACCTTCTAGTTTTTATGAAGCTAGTGAAAGTTCTAAATGGAAGGAAGCAATGAAGGAGGAATATGAATCAATCATTAAGAACAATACTTGGGATCTAGTAAAACTTCCTAATGATAAGCAACCCATAGGTTGCAGATGGTTATTTAAGTTGAAATTCAAAGCAAATCAATGTATTGATAAGCATAAAGCAAGGTTGGTGGCAAAGGGGTATTCCTAGAAAGAAGGTATTGATTTTGAGGAAACATTTGCCTTCAGAATGATTATTGCTTTAGCCATTAAGTATCATTGGAAAATACATCAATTAGATGTTAAATCTGCGTTCTTAAATGGTGACTTAAAAGAAGAAGTATATTTAGTGTGGCCTGAGGGGTTTGTTAAGAAGGGAGAAGAGCAGTTTGTATGTAGATTAAAGAAAGCTTTATATGGTTTAAAGGAGGCTCCTAGATCCTAGTATGAAAAAATTGACTCTTTTTTCCTCATGCATGGTTATAAACGAAGCAAAAATGATCCCAATATTTATGTTGTGTTTAATGATGAGGGACAAATATTATTGATTTCTTTATATGTAGATGATCTGATCATGACAGGAAGTGCAGACAATCTCATTGAAGAAATCAAGCAGCAATTATCATAGAAATATGAAATGAAGGACCTTGGAGAAATGCATTACTGTTTGGGTCTAGAAGTTTGGAGGGATTCAAGCCAAACTTTCTTGTCCCAAGGTAAGTATGAAAAGAGTCTATTGTCTAGGTTCAAAATGGATGAGTGTAAGGTTTCATTTGTACCTTTACAGCAGAATAGCAAACTTCAGGTGAACGATCGTTCAAGATATGCAGATGCAACACTGTACAGACAATTGTTTGGTAGTCTTATTTATTTGACTACAACAAGACCAGATTTAGCTTATGCAGTGAGTGTTTTGAGTCAGTTCATGACTCAACCTCATGACAACAATTGGCTTGCAGTGAAAGGAGTATTAAAGTATCTGCAAGCAACATCAGACTTTGGTATTTTGTATTCTGACTCATTTGATGTTAGTTTGACAGGTTATACAAACTCTGATTGGGCAGGAAATTTAGATGATAGAAGATCAATTACAAGTTATGCCTTCAGCATTGGTTCCGGGGTCATCTCTTAGTGCAGCAAGAATCAGCATACTGTTGCCTTATCCTCAGTACAAGCAGAATATCAAGCTATGTGTGTAGTAGCATGTGAGGCATTCTGGTTGCATAGACTTCTCCAAGATGCAGGAGAAGAGCAGCAAGAAGGTACAATTATCAATTGCGATAATCAAAGTTCCATCAAACTGGCTTACAATCCTATGTCTCAATTTCATTTTGTTAGGGAGAAGGTGCAGTCAAAAGAGATTTGTGTAGAGTATTGTAATTCTTGGGATAATATCGCTGATATATTCACTAAACCTGTAGGAAGACTAAAGTTTGATTTGTTTAGGGATACATGAGGTGTGTTTAATAAGCCCTTTCTCCATTAAGGGTGAGTGTTAGAATTAATGGAGATTAGGTGAATATTGTTACTTAGTTATGATTAAGTTTTTTCTTAGACATTTAGTTCCTATTATTTAGGGATTTGTTTTACTATCCCTAACAAAATGTATCTATTTATTATTGAAGTTTAATGTGAAGCGTAAGCGGGTGCATTTTAACTGTTCAGTACAAGAACTAGGATAAATTTCTCCATATCATAAAGCCTCCAGCCCTAAATCACAAACATGCCATGTGTAATTTTTCATTTTTAAATTAAAGTTTTGAATGAATAAATGGATAAAATGGCTTCAAAGTCCTGTTAGGCACTCATATTGATAGACTACACAACTTAAACTTGTAATTCCAGAAAAATTCTATTTGATTTAAAAAAATAAAAATCGAAATTATAGTAAAATGTCTTATTTTTTTCCTAATATGGGTTTTCAATTTTTTTATTTATTAACGACATTTTACATATCAAAATGTTATTTTTTATTAATATAATTTTAAATACATGTAAAACATAACTTTTGTATAGTGAAATATTTTTCTTATAATGACCTCCAAATTGAGAGCAAAATATTTTCATCTCATCTCCTTCATACTTAGATTGTAATATTATCAACAAAATGAGGAAAGAAATAGAAATGTGAGAGTGAGATTAGTGATTTTTTATAATGTCTATTCAAGATCACAAAACAAAATTACAATGCTTCTTAGCCCAACTATTGCAACCATATAAATTAAAAGGTTGGTAAATGTTGATAGGCATTAATCCATAATAAGTCTCAGAACACTTACTTCATCATAGATCTGAAAAAGTCACATGAATTAACTAAATTATAACTTTACTAAGATAAATATTATTATTATTAAAAAGCAAAAAAATAACATATAAGTTGAAAATCTATACATTTAAGAAAACATGGAACATCATTCTTAACAATGGAGATTCACTTTCACTTCATCATGTAGATTCTTAATTTGTAAATAGACTTTCTTACAATACCATGGGCCAATACAATGGATTATCAATAGCACATGCCAAAAAATTTATAAATGGTCTCCCATGACACTTGTCTATATGTCATTTTTTAATTAAAAGGGGAAAAAATCATAACTACTTTGGAAATATTAAATTTGTGTATACTATTAAAAAGATCCTATCAAATTTTATGAGGGGTAAATCCCTACCATCTACCTAATCATTATAGGGATCCACCTAATCATTATTCATAATTAAATTAAAAGTTTGGAAGCCTTATTCCAAAATAAAAATGCCTACAAACATAATTACATTGATACTTAAATAATAGAGGTTTCTCCTTCAAAATAGGTTATTAGAATATATTTTTTTTTAAATGCATGACAAAGTAAGATTTAAGATAATAGAAAAAAATTTAACATTCTATTTAAAGATATGAAAAGCAAAAAAAAAATCGATTATAAAAATTAATGTATAATGTGATTATGCCAAAAAAAAGTTCTCCAACCCAATATGGAATAAATGTTGTAATGTACTATATTATCATATTACACAAATGTTTTGACTCAATCAAATTAAAAAACAAAATAATTATAAAACAAAACAAAACAATTCAAAAAACAATTCAATTAATAATGATGCTCAATAAACCCATGACTTTTCCCATAATATTTTTATCTCATATAACCTATATACCTATTATATTAAAAATTATACTAAATATTTAAATAAATTATATTAAATATTTAAATACCTCTTTTGTTGAAAAAACACACTAATTTTTAGGGATAGCAAAAATGCCACGGCTTTTTGAATCTTGATTCCACGGCATTTTAATCTTGATTCCATTCTCCATCATGGAAGACAGCTCTTTCCTCAAACACTTTTTGATCTATATATGCTTTGATTCGTTTTCTTGTGAAGTGTAGTCTCTCTTTTTACGCAGATGTGTTTTCCTACCTTTCATAAGGTACTAGCCCAGTTTCATCCGTCACCATTCACGTCGCTTCGTCTGCCATTGCTCGCAAATTCACAGAGGAATATAACAAGGAAGGCTAAACTACTTGTGATATGCTCCAAGTGAATATGGCACAGAAGAAAACAACTAAACAGTTGATGGTGACATTGTTGTGGCGTTAGTACCACAAATTAGTATATTTAAAAAACATTAACATTAAAAAAATGGTAATATGTTACAAATATATAAATATATATAATTAATTAAGTAGTTAATTTTTCCCAATTTTTTATATTTAATACTAAGACAGAATTAATTATACAATTAATTATACAATGGTAAGTATACTTACCTAAAAGAGATATATGAAAATAAAAAATAAATATCTTACTAATTTAAAACAAGGGAGCCACTGCCGTGGTGGTAGTCCCTGCCGGGGTCTGCCACAACAACACAATACAAACGCTTTGTGATTTAACCTAAATAATAAGTAATTAGCATAAAAACTAATGCATAATATCTAGAACAACAGGTATAATAACATGTGTTTTGAAATATCATCTTTACTCTAGACATAAAAGTACACATTATTTTCCCAGCAATTTAATATCTTACTGATATATAATATTTCAATAATACACATAAGACCAAACCTAATCTTAATAAAATTTAGACAAATATATGTGAACTTTCAATATGTATTGCCCTCCACGTAAGAAATTTGTGCAATTATTGACATGTTCATATTTTCAACATGTATTGCCCTCCACGTAAGAAATTTTTACAATTATTGACATGCTCAAACTTTCAATATGTATTGCTTTCCTCGTATAAGTGAAATACATACCCAAACTTTGCTATCTTCAAAACTGTGATTGCCATCGGCAGAATCCAGAGGCTCGATGCCGCAACTACACAATAGACCAAACCTAATCTTAATAAAATTCACAAAAATATATGTGAACTTTCAATATGTATTGCCTCCTCTGCCGCAACTACACAACAGACCAAACCTAATCTTAATAAAATTTACAAAAATATATGTGAACTTTCAATATGTATTGCCCTCCACATAAGAAATTTGTGCAATTATTGACATGTTCAGATTTTCAACATCTATTGCCCTCCATGTAAGAAATTTTTACAAATATTGACATGCTCAAACTTTCAAAAGTGAAATACATACCCAGATTTTGCTATCTTCAAAAATGTGATTGCCATCGGCAGTATCCAGAGGCTTGATGCCTCGAAGAATCCAAGTTTCACCTGTGCACCACTATACCTGTACATGATTTGACAACACTTAGTCTCTTCCAGTGAACGCTCGTTGAATATTTTTAATGTGGACAAGTAATTTATTGCAATACTCACTTGTCTCTTGCGCTAAACGGTCTTCAAAATTTTATTTCTATATTTTGAGAATTAGGGGTTCATGCATTTCGACTTTATACGTAATGCAAAGCGATTATATCCATTCACAATAATTGTGTGGAAAAAATACATGCACAGAGTCTCAAAATATTCATAACCAGTTCTTCCTCTTTAATAGTAGGACTCACTTCTTCTCTGCCTTCTTCTCACGAGAATTTACACATATTGACGACAATGGCCAAGGACGGTTATAAATAGTAAGGAATGAATTTGAAAAATAGAGATGAGATTATTTCAAATATTTATTTATTAAAGAGATTTCGACTACTTTTTAGTTTTACTGAGATTTTTTTTTAAATTTATATTGTGAACCTTTTACTATATTGATATTTTTTTGTTTTTTCATTTTTTATATTAAAAAAAATTACATAGAAAGCAGATATGAAAACACCACACCATATGCTGCAAAGTTTAGAGATTTTTTTTGTTTTTATTTTTATTTTTTATATTGAAAAAAATATCACATAGAAAGCATACGTACAAACACCACACTATAAAGGAAAAAACAACACGGGGCCTTCATGTTGGTGAGCCATCGCATGAGGCAGACGCTTACCGCGAGTTCAATACGAAAGCAGTTTGTGCATCTGACGGGAGCGGTGGTTCAGTTCTCCCCTAAAATTAAAACACTCTTTGGATTCAAAACATTGTATGTCTAACTTACCCTGTAAAAAAATCCTCAGAAATATGATTTGAGACTTATTGACGAGCACGTATTATATGCAGTTGAGGATGGCTGTGAAGGCTAATAAAATGCCGAATTGGCAACAGCGACGGAGGAATAAGCCAAATCGCTAAGGAAAACCAGAATAACAATAAACATTATAATTCTTATAATAAACGAATATGTCAATAAGACAAGGAAAATTTAGCCCAAGTGGGAATCCCCTCCGAGCTGGTTTGCAACCCTCACACTGCATATACATAGGTAGGCAAGTAAGAGAGATATTCGAGTGTAAAAAATATATAACTATTCTAAGTTGTAGCTACAGCTTAAAAATTATATACACATAATTAGCCAGTCGCAACCAGAAGGCCAAGAGGTATACACATTATCAATGAAAGGATAGCCAAGCTGCCAGGGATTCAAACCAAAAACGATTACTTGAGGACTGCACACAAACTCATTGTTTGTAAGCTGGAATAAGTAAAAATGATTTAAACACTAACCAATAGCAATGCACAGGTTGCTATCTTTATGTTAAGAATATTTCAATGCACAGTATACATTATGATTCTATAAAGAAGTAATATGTGTGGTATGCATTATGGTTTTATAAAGGCTTTAATATTCATTTTACTGCATTATAATGGTATAAATAGGGAAGATGAAAACATAGAGGTATGTGAATGTAGCATAAATTTATTATGATTTTAGATCTGGAGTGTTTTTTTAAGGGATTTTCATTTAGTAACACTTGATTATGATGGTATAAAGATATAATATGCATTTTTAATTTCTCAGATGTAATATAATTAATCTTAAATTTTTTTATGTGAATGTAATATGGATTCATTTTTATTTTAGATCTCAAATGTCTTGTAAGTGATTTGCGTAAGTGATTTGCATTATTATATGTTGATTGATATTTTATATATGGTATATATTAGGACTTTATAAAGATATAATATGCCTTTTACAATTCCAGAGATATATTATAATTATATAAAAAAGTAAAATACAATTTAAACATTAAAAAAACATGTGAATGTAATATAGATTCATTTTGATTTTAAATTTTGAGTGTCATGTAAATGATCTTCCATTTATATATTTATTGATACTTCAATAAATTATATATACTATAATTTTATAAACATATAATATATATTTTATAATTTATGAGATATATTATAATTTATAAAAGAATAATCTGGTAAGTAATTTTTATTATATATTTATTAATACTTATAGAAAAAGTGTATTTTGCAATTTCAATCTTTTAATATATAAAAAGAGTGACATGAGAAGGTAGCATAAATTAGTGTACCTTTGCCGCTGCTTGTGCTGCACGTTCCTCCTAAAACTTAGCTTCCTGAAACACCTGAAACGTTTGCTAACATGCGCGGGTGTTAGAACAATGTGTTTGAAATATTTTTCCATCCATTTTAGGTTAAACTTGCTAGTTAACACTAATTCCATTTTACATTAAATTTGATAGCTAACCCTAGATCTGAAAATAAAGTAATTTTTCATTCCATATTTAAAGAATTTGCTTCAAAAGCGACCGTTTTAGGTAAGTTAGCTGGTGTTTGGCCATCACTGCATTTGCTTCATTGGATATTGATTTCTGAGGCCCATCAATGATGAATCCAATGAGCCCTCGATTCTACACTAACAACAGAGAAAATTGATTTGCCTGTGAACACTTGAACACTCATCCCCCGAGAATTAGAAGTCTCAGAAAACAAAAATTGTAGTCTTGGTAAGTTTTTGGAGGTCATGATATGAGGAAACAAAAATGTAGTCTTTGAAAACACTTACCCCATATTGGCACACGAACACTCACCTAGTTTGAATCCACTCTTTTAATTAACAATAGCATGGATTTGGATAAATTTCGAGATTGATCGCTGAAATACAAAATAGGAACCTTCAATTAACGCAATTGCAGAGAAGATAACAGTGGAAATTTAACACTGCTAATAAATTTTCAGAACATAATTTTTTACCTTTTGAAAAGAAGTTAACCGTGCCAACTCTTGATTCGCATGGAAGTGATAACCTCAGCAGCGCACTTAACCTAGTTGCGGAGAAGATAACAGTGGAAATTTAACAGTGCCAATAAATTTGTCTTACATCTCTAGAGGAAGTGCCTAGAGAGAAAGAGATAAATGCAACCAGCAAAAGTAGAGGATTAAGAACAACAAGGAAATTGCAACTAGCCAGAGCATACGTGGGTTCTGTACAGTGTTCGTAGGTTTCTCCTGGCGGTTTGCATTCGAAACCCAGAACGATGGGCTAACATAAGCATGGAGGGGGACACAGAGGGAACAAATATTGCATGTATTTTTTATTGCGTGGAACGAATACGGGACAGTAGATATAGGAGGTGACAAGTGGCCCCAAGAACATGCATGTGGCATGCAGTGGAGGCTTAAAAACTTTGCATAAAATATTTCAAACTCTGCGTTATAAATAAATTGCAAAAACTTTGATATAAAGAAATTGGCAACAGTATATAAAATGAAAGAACTTTGGATAAAATGGTATTGCCACAATTTTCTTGCATCCGACCACGTGAAGCCTCCAATGAGAGGTAGAATGCTTTCAGAGTTTAAACTTTGGATAAAATTTAAGTGAACAAAATTGCTACGATTAAACTTTGGTTAAAAAACAAGAAAACATAAAAAAATCGGTCAACGGATGGATTAATAGCAGGTCAAACTTTCGATCGAACGCTATAGTCCCTGCTATGCCGGAGGCAGGGACTAATAAAAAATAAAAAAATAGTAAAAAAACTATTATAAATTTAAACACTAATCTATATTCATCTTAATTCTAGATCTATCCACACTCTAAAAATATCTACTCATCAAAATATTTAATATTATCACTACTTTAATATATCTAAAATTAACATAAATCTAAAACTTATTGATAAAAAATAAATCTACAGTAATTAATAAAAAAATAATTATATAAAATTAAAGTTTAACAAAACATATTCGTCATTTATAAAAGTTTCACAAATCCTGACCTTCTTACCTTCTTATATGTAAATTCGAGTGTTCACAGAAATAAACCTTTCATATTCTATCAACCTTTCATCAACAAGAAATTAAATAATTACGCTATCAATATTTATGATCTACGAATTATATAACTATACTCTATGAATCGTCGGATTCAGGGTAGTTGGTTCCAGATCCACAGACAATGAAGACAGTGAAGGCTCGCTAATTATTATTATTGTGGAATAAGAAAGGGGAATCTATGAAATTTACGGATAAAAATTAAGTTTGTGTGGAGCTGACCTTTTAAAGAGGTTGCCTTACCTTTTATTTTGTCGAAAGGCACAGGTATCAAGATAAAAACATAGTACAATATAATGGGCAGAAGTACAACAAAAGCAAACCGGACACACACCTCTGTGTTTGTTAAATTTTGGGCATACATAGAGAAAGACAAAACGGTTGGACCTGTGGTTACTTCATTAGATTAGTTCATTGATTATGGTACCGTTAATCAGCAAGGTTGGATTTCACAATTTCCGATTTTAATTGTAGAGGGGTCGCACATCAAGCTCAATGCCAATTTCTTTAAAGGAATCCATGTGAATTAATCCATTTATAGAGTAACGTAGATGCTGATGTAACACCTAAGGTTTCATAAGGCAAAAAACAAGTTTGCCCCACATTCTTACCCGATTACACCCGCTATGATATCTCTAGCATTAGGTGATATTTAAAAAGAACCTAGGTTCCAAATATATATTAATTTTTTAATAATAATTGTGAGGCTTATGATTTAATAAATATTGAATATTTTTTTTACTGTTTTTAGGAATAGAAAACAATATTAAATATATAAAATTTAAACTTATTTTTTTATTAGTTTTTCTCTATTATAATCAATCATATTATTATTATAATTTTGTAATCTAAAGCACCATATTTATGTATTCAGTTTTGTATGTTATTACTGAAGTCATGTGAAGTTGTAACATTTTTAATCTCTAGTCTCATGTAATTATCATGCCACCTAGTACCATTTAGGTGTTGTTTGATGTTGTTACGAGGCAAAAGCTTAGGGTTTTCCAACACAATGTGATGGTGCAAATCTTGATTAGAAGAGTTTATTTGAATATTTGCATTTTGCACAACGCTTTGTTAGAGTGTATATTTTATTAGACTATATGTATTATATTATATAGTATCCACTAGTTTATAGCAATTAGCCTTACTATAGTTATGCTAGTTTTTATGTGCATACCATTTAAAGCGGAAATATACAAAAACGTTGCAGCTATGTATTTTGAGTTGAATTCAATCTAACTTATTTCATAACATTACCATCAAAGCTGATGAAATTGCTACAACTCGTAAATATGGTTATGTGATTTAATGTAGCCACCTCTTAATAGATTCACTTACAATCCATTCATGGTGGGAATTTATGTTTCAATTTTCATGTATTTAGGATTAGTTAGGATTCCTAAATCATGACAACATTAAATATGTTTAGTAAACTTTTATTCCAACATGTTGTGAGAATATTTTGATTCTAAAAGATGATAGAAGGGAGGAGTGTCTATGATAATTTTATCTTTGGCTTTGGCCCTTGGTCAAGCTTTAAAGAATGTTATAAAAGCATATACTCTTTTGTATGGTCTTATCCTAGTAAAAGAAGAAAATGTCTTTATCTTTCTTGGGAATCTATGATAGTCATCAAAGCAATCAAGCTAGATACTAGAAGGAAGTGAATTAATTAATATCATCATTCAAATAAGGAAGCCCATATGCCCTGTAAAATATCCTATTATGACATTAGAAGAGATCTGAATGAGGAAGAAAATGATCATGATAGTTGCATTAGGATGACTGAGTAGAGAGAAAGTTATCATTGTTGTAGAAATTGAATAGTCTCCCTACTCGTGGTTATTGAATTATTTTTTGGTGCTTAGTATATGAGTTTTGGGCTAGTGGCTTGGTTAAGGATTTCAAATAGATGCAACTTTACTTTGTTTATTGGTTTTTGTAGCCACCTAGTAAGTAATTCTCTTGATTTTGGTTGGCCTAGTAGTCTTTGTTCTTTAGTTTGGAATGTTTTTATCTTGAAAGTCACTCACACTGAGATTAGGCATTAGGGTTGTTTCAAAGGGAAGTAAGTTTCAATTCCTTTTGATCAATTTACCTTTCTCTTGGTTATTTTATCACTACATTCCTTTTGGGCATAGTCCCACATAATAATTTTAGTGAAGATAGGGTGTGGGATGAATGATGGAATCACAATGAAGGCTAGGTCTTAATTGCTAGAGAGGAAAGGTTCTTGGACTATGGTTGAAGGGCCTATCAATACTAAATTGTTTTGGTTTCTAGGTTAGAGACAACAATCTATTTGGAAAATAATCTATTTGTTTATTTTCTTCGTTCTGAATTTTCTGTGTAGAGAAGGTTTACTAAAAATTTTCATTCTTTGAAGAGAGCTCATAACACTTCTAACACTAGTTTAGCTTTGTACATCAAATTCACTATACATGACTTGTTAGCATGGAGAAAAGGTATGTGCAATAATTTCTAAGAGTATTGAGAAGCCATGAGGATCTTATCCAATCAAATAGAAGCATGTTCTTCTATGTGACTTTTAAAGACAATGAAAGTGAATGTATCTACAACTTTTAGGAAAATGAACTTATGAGTTTATTAATTCAGTTAAAGAAAATGATTCATGTCCTTGGTTTGGAATGAAATATGATGTATAATATGTCTCTTAATCTTCAAAAGAATATTCTATCTACAACTTTGTCTTAATCTTCAAAAGAATACTCTATCTACAACTTTCAATGACATGGTTTTAGAGAATTCAATCAAAGTTTGGCTTATAGAAGAATAGATAGTCCATTAGTTAAAGGATCCAATGACAACTAAAATAAAAACTCCCCTTACTTTAATGATAATTAAAACGAACAAATCACTTTATCTTAATCTTCAAAAGAATACTCTATCTATAACGTTCAATGACATGGTTTTAGAGAATTCAATCTAAGTTGAGCTTATAGAAGAGTAGATAGTCCATAAGTTAATGGATCTAATGGCAGCTAAAAGAAAAATTCCCTTTAATTTAATGATAATTAAAACGAAAAAATGATATTTATGTTTACTAATTTTTTTACATTTCTATATTACAATGTTTTTAAATGTTTTTTTTAAAACAAGGTAATTGTAAATTAATTTAAAACATAGACATCTTAATTATTATAGTGTTCATTTTTATTAACCTCATACACAATTATTATATGTATTAAATATATTCACATCAAAATTATATTACTTACTTCTATGGCAACAATTTTAAAATAAGATAAAATTTCTATTTGTCCATATAATAAAAAAAAAATTTCGATCACAAGAATTAATGAAAAAAAAAACTTCCTATTGTCCTCTAATCTTAAAGAAAAACCCATAAGAATTTAAATATAACACTTAAATATTTATGGCCAAGATATACTCCACATGTGAGTAGGAAAATGCAAAATGGAAAAAAAACAAAATTACAACAAAATCAAAAACTTAAAAACCAAAGTTCAGATGCCATGTGTTGGCTCATTTTTACTTATCAATCTTGCACACATATAAAGAGTGAATGAATGACCAGCAAAAATGAGTTGTCCAAAGTGCCTTAACATTGAGCACGTGTGTTAAAATCATGATCAAAAGAAGTCACAATTTGGTTTGGATGGCTATTGGAATTAGGTGAAAAATTATTTAAGAAATTTGATTGTAGAATTGTTTAAGTTTTTTTTAATGGTAGAAATAAATTTATCATTACAAAGATGTTTTAGGAATTGAAAATCTTGAAACTTAACAATTATAATTTAAATTTTCAATTTCTACTAAATTTTTACAAAATTATACCAAAATTTCTATTATTTTCCCAACAAAACCTAAACAATTTCAATCCCAGAAATATTAAACCAACAACCATATAAACTTTGGAAAAAACTTAATCCTTCTCATATTTTAATTAGACATGGAAGTAAACTTATTTTCTTCACTAGCCACGCGTGCATGGAAGAACATGCTTTATCTAGTGGCTAGGGCAAAGGGTGTGGGTAAAGCAAGAAAAGAAAATGGAACGCATTAAAATAACAGAATATTGAAACAATAGCTGGAAATAAAAACATTTCATTGCTCGTAAAATAAATGGATTAATTCGAAACCAATTTATAACGTATGTGTGATGGTTGATGTATGTTCCAAAGGATGAGATGGTCAAAGTAGTTTAATATTAAATCTATGGATGCGAATGAACTAGGTTGGTGTTCATGTTCATTGTAGAAATGGTTTTGATGTGGGTAAGGTTTTTATTTTTATTTTTTTACGAATTAGTGATTATTTAAAAAAAACCGTAAGTAATTAAATTAAATTAGATTAAATAATAAAAATAGTTATGATTTTTAATAAGTTTTAATTTTTTTTGTATTTATGTCATTATTATAATTTATATTTAAAAATTACATATTGCATTTATTTTTATTATAAAGTTTTAATTTTTTTAAAAATAATTATATTTTAATAAAGGTTTGCTTTTTTCTAATTTTTTTTAATTTGAGTCAATTTAATAGTCACTTTATTATTGCATTTTAAAATTTATCTTATTAAAGTTTTTATTTTTATTTGAACTATATTTAAATGTCACATTATTATTATTATATCAAAGACATTTTATTTATATCACAATTAATAATAGCAGTTGTCTATAATGAGACTTTTTGAATGTTTTTCCGGCAGGTTTTTTCGATCAAAATCCGGCAGCAATTTATTAGAATCCCAAGTTTGATAGCTAGTTTCTGCACAATCAAAGGATCCCAAGGGTTTTGAGGTGTTGAATCAAATATGCAGTTAAAAACCATTTTTAACTACTAAAAATCAAGATTTAACCTCATTTCTTCCGCCGGATTCCATCACCGGAATCTCCAAAAAATCACATTATAGACAACTCCATAATAATAATTGTATATTAAAAATAAGATTATCATATTTCGAGTTTATATTTTTCTAAAGTTTTTACATTTTCACTTTTGAATTTAAAAGTCATATTCCTATATCAAAAACATAGCTACTATATTGCAATTCTTTTTTTAATATTTTATTAATAGAAATTGATTTCTTAGTTTTTTATATTTATTTAATATATTTTCATTTACTTTTCATGTAACCTAACTTAATAATACTTTAATAATGTAGTCTAGTTGTTTTTAGTGCATTTCCTTTATGACATTAAGGTATAGTGAGATAAGCCTTGTGCTAATTTAGGCCGGTGAAGTTTTTTATTAATATAAGCAATTTAACATGGTGCAAAGAAAAAAAATACAACATAGGAGGAGTTCATGCCAAAATGTTTATAGAGTAATTTTGTTAGAGATATATGAATGAGATGATGGATCACTTCACATTAAATCATTTTGTGACTTTCATCAATGAAGGAGATACTTATGACAAGTAGTTATTACCCTTTAATTTACAAGTTAATTTTGGAATCCCGTTATTTCAAGGAAATATATGTATATAATATTTGGAGAGACAATTAGGTTAGCTAAAGGGTTATTTCTATGTTGATAATTTGTTCATAATGTTCCTTTCCATGTGAAAAATTGGTGGATCACTTACTATGCACAAGACTTTAGAGATGACTCGGGAACATATGAGACAAAAACCCACTTATAGAATTTTTCAGTCGCTTAGAGAGGAGTATTTATCTTTTGGAAACTATGAAGACTAATACAAAAGATGAGAAATCTTACTCCAAAGTAAAAACTAGATAGTGTCAATGTAGACTAACACCTTCCATATTGTATAGGAAAAACAAATATCAAAGACCTTAAAGTAGCACCTGGTTTTAATATATGCCAACAAAATACCTAGATACATCTAGAAGGAGATTTAGTTTCTAGACATATCTTTATTACAAGTAGATTATCATTATGCCATCAAGGTTGAAGAATGTTTTGACATGAGGATAAGGGTTTGTGGTGGAAAACTAACTAGATTAAAAATGGATAAAGCAAAATTTCCAACATTCAAAGGAAAGGATATGAACCAAGATCAAGGAAATCATAAGTGTTTTAATGAGAAGGAGAAATCAAAGGACATAGGGAAATGTTTGAAAACTGATAAAATCCATTAGAAAAACAATGATGAATTATGTGTTATATATTGTCTATGTGAAATTCTTGGTCTCTGCTTCATAATTAATAACATCATAGACAATACATAGAACATAATATTACTATCACCACCACAAATTTATATCTAGAGGAAACAAAAAGAGTCTAAAGAAAGTTAGCACCAACACAATGGAACACCTTATGAGTTTGTCACCATTTATAGCATGTGTATTTAGTTCATTATATTCAAAATTTGGTAACCATGGAAAAAATCCTCAAATTCTATATTTAGAACAATTCGCAGTTTAAGATTAAGAGAAATGAATAGTGAGGAATACCATTACCAATAAAGAACATTAATAACTACATATTAGAGTGCATTATGCTCACTAAAGATCAAGGATCAATAGTGCAACGAATACTATTCCAAAAAGTGAAAATTTCCAAAGTGTTAACAAAATATTCAAGCATCTATGCATTTCATAAACTCTATTGAGAATGTATTAAAAATTAGAATACTAAGATTATATGAATATTTTATCATGTGAATTAATGGTTTTTTCATTTGAATTTATAAAATGGACAATAAATCTACAAAAATAAAGCAAGTAAACCTTTAAACAACATTATAAATGATGATATGTTAGCCTTACAAACCAATTTGTTTCTGTAAATAATGCATTGATTTGCAATATTAAATCATTTTATGCATTGTGTAAAATAAATCAAGAATATACTATGAATGAGAGTACTAATCTTAGATCAATTTTTTGTCATATCTGTTAAAATATTTTTCATTTTAAATTGTAAAATAGAGTAGACATCTACAAAAATAATGAAAGTAAACCTTTAAAACAATCTTACAAACTATGAAATATTAGCCTTGGGAGCTAAGTTTTTGCAACTAACACATCGATTTGCTTAAGGAAAGCGCAAACATCATTATTATGCTCTAACATTGCATCACAATGATTTATCAAAAAAAGGTTGGCATTTTAAATGAGTTATAAATCCTTATTATATGTGAGGGAGATAAAGTGCTAAATATTTTATGTGCTAGTAATGTATTTAGACTTCATCTTTTCAAACCCTTATGTCATGATACAAAATATACTAATCAAGTTCCCAAATTTACAAGATGTAAACCTTCATGAGATGATATTATGTGACAAAAATATCAAGTTTTTTGTAATGAGTTAGTTATTACACCATTGACAACATCACTTTTATCATTTCAATTGTATTAACCATGAAAGTAACCCAGCATTTCCAATTAAACCATTTCAATGTAAGTGAAAAAAAGACCAAGGTTAACATTCACCTCTTTTTTTTTCCAAGAATAAAGAAGGTAATTGAATGATAAATGATATAATTTAAGCACTTTTAGTATTTTTTTCTTTTAAATAGAATTATATGCAAAAATGAGCAAGTTCAAATCAGGATCTATATCCCTAATTTCAACTAAGTCCACTAGACCACTAGAATTTTTATGTCAACTTTAAAGATGTACAAGGAAAAATATTACTACCACGAGATAGATCCAAACATGATAATTTCCAAAAATCGAAATTATATATATATAACTCAAAAGAGCTATGGGGTAGTTCAATCAATTATAGGTGAAGTCCTTGTAAGAAATGAGTTAATGTTTAGGGAGCCAAGAAGGATTTCCTCTCAACCATTAAATAAGATAAATATATTCTGTAGGCATTGATGGGGTGGCTAGGGGTTACAATCCCCTATGAATGATCTCATAAGTACTAACATGTTGTACTTAAGGTTTGGATAATGCAAAAGGAATATCCCTAAGATATCTTACATTATTGCAAATGAAACAATCAATAATGATTGAGGGATAAGGAAGGAGTTTTATACCTTGATTTCCCTCTCAAGGGGACAAAGGTTCCCCTATTTGGCCTTTTACTTGCTCCTTCCTCCAACACAATTGAAAACATAAAAGTATGCCTTAAAATATCTTAGAATAGTAATTAGAATAAGTAAAAGAAGAATAATTGGCTTAGCACGAAAATATCTCAATATTCTCCAACCAATGAACATGATGAACACTCCCTCCTCATATAGATAAAAAAATTTCTTAATAGAAAGTGCTAATACAATGTGCTAGCTCAAATATGACTGAAGACCATGAACTTGAGTGAAATCAATGAGCAAATATAATGTTTGGTAATAAAAACACCCACAAAATATAGGTCCCTCATTATATGCATTAGAGAAATTAATTATAAATCACCCATGTGGTCTAGAGACAGTAAATACAAGTGCATTATCCTCAAAAGCTTCCAACATCTCATAAATTGAGTGAAGAATGTTCAACATTAGGCCAAAGTTTTAGAGTCTTCCTCTAACTAACTCTATGAGGTGAGGAATAAGAGATATCAAAATATAACAACCTCCCAAGAAGCATGACATCATGCCACACATGTTAGACATCGAAGGTGATTAGAAAAGGAAAAGTTGCACATGTGGCTTCTTAATGATTAGCACTTCTCATTAAAATAGCATGCCTAATGCAACAACAAGTTGTAGTTATTATAGTATGTTCTGACCAAGTGTAACCACCCCGTAGAAGTCATCAACCCACTCAAAAAACCTCTTATGTGTGCTCCATGTGGCTATAACGAGCATGCATGTGAGTGAATCTAGATAATGGGGAAAGGGAGCCATCATAAAGTGGTAAATGTATCAGTTGCGATGATATGTCATCCTCTTCATCACTTAATGAAATTCCATAGTTCCCGATGCAATAACATGTATCCTAGTGAAGTAGACAAATCTCGGTGTTAATAATTACAACTAGATAGAAGTACATGGATCCCAAGGAAGCATCATGGACCCCAATGTCATGTGTTAGATCTTGTGGCATCGTACATGGATGCTTATACAGTCGTTGACTTGTAGTGGTGGTTCTAATTACTTTACAAGCCATTATGTGATGTGCACTTAATCATCTCCCTTAACACGAATAAAGGTTATTATTTTAAAATTTCCTAACTTTTTCCATTGGGGAATAAAATTACCCATTATAAATGAGAGAAATCATAGGAGAAAAAGTATTTCCCAATTCTCCAAGTATAAGGTAGGTAATGTGAAAAATACTTGTGGGAAGAGAAGGGGAAATGTTTATGTGATGAAACTCAATGTCATATAATATTATATATAGCTATTAGAACTTTTTTCAACTAACTTTTAAATTCTATGATTTTATATGGGAACCATCAAGAGGGAGCTTTAGTACAGAGTTACTATTCTTGACATTATTTATCCTACACCCTTTTTGTATATGTTCATTTTATTGAATTCCTTTCTTATTTAGATATACATAAAAAACCATTAGACTAGGGGAATTGGTCAGATAGTATCGTAGTATAGCTAAATCTTCAATATTTTTTCCTTAAACTTTATCATATCTTCACCTTTCTAACGCTTTGCCTTTTTGGTCTTAGGCTTTCTCAATTAACACTTTCTAGTTATATTTCACAATCTAAACATGAATGCGAATATATTTTTATGGATGGAATGGAGTCAATAAAGAAAATGAAAAATTTTAATTATGGTTAGGATGTGGAAGATTGTACCTCAACCAGTTTCATAGTAGTAGAAATTGACCTCTGAAATGAAACAACTTCTAAAATAAAATTAAGCTCCACATGGTACAATAAGGAAAGTAATAAAACTATAGATGTTATGAAGATTTATCAAATTTTATTTTCATATTTTTCACTTTCACATCTAATTTATAGGTCATAACACCACACCTAACTTTCAAACCAATTTGATGGCCCCTAGTATTGCAACAACAATGCTACAACTATTAAGGCTAACTACTTTAATTGTCTACCTAAGGTTCATAAAAACATAAGAGGGGCTGAAACTATATGTTAATTAGGAACTATTTCTTCCTTTTGTTGACTTTTACGTATGGGGAAATACTAAATTTAAATCTATATGTACAAATACCAAGTTAAATAAATTATGCCATAATAAAAATGATACTGTAGGAAATAAGTTGTTGAAGAAATATAGCTTGAAAACCTAAGGTATCTGCAATTAAGGAAGGCACACTTCCACTCTTGTAAAATATTAAATTAAATGAAAGAACAATTATTCTACCTTGCAAGAAAAGAAAAAAGACTACCAAAATGAAAGCTTGCAAACAATAAACCCTAATTTTGTAGAAAAACAATTTATGTAATAAACAAAATAATGCTATCTACAACGTCACTCTACCTCTAAGTTCCATTATTAGGGTTCCAATATTGTTATAATTTTATAAGGAATACAAATCATGATTTTAGTGTAGCTCTAATTGAGTTTAGAAGTTGGGTTGCAAACTATTATAGGAGTCCTTATTTTGCCACATGAGATAATCTAACGAGTAGATGGCGATGCTAAAAGAAGATTTGGAGAGAAAGGAAGCTAAGGTGAAGCTAGAAAATGATAAGATACATATATAGAAGGCATGAATATTTTTTTTGTCTCTTTAACCTAGAAAAATGCAATCCTATAGGGTTTCCTATAGGTGCAAAACAAGTTGCAGTGTATGACTCAATAAGTAATTAATAGTGAACAATGGTAAACTAGTAAACAATAGGAAAAGAAGAAAACGAAATTCCAATGTGAGAATACCATTTGTTTGTTGTAAACACTATAACTATCATAACCAAAAGCTAAAATAGATTGCAATAAAAACTTGTTTATAAAACTATCTAGCTAACCATGCATGAATTTTATAAACAAAAATAACTTTCATAAATGCTTTGAAAAATTAAAAAATTAAATGAACATTGATGATACAAGAGTGATCATGTGCACTTGGGCTGGGTCCTAACCCAAAGAAGCTCAAAATCCTAAGAATAAATCTAGACTAGGGGTTGAAAATATATGTCACTTCCATTAACCATAACATTGCTTGCACATGAAGAGTTACAAAACTTACTTGAAAAAACAACTATAGATGCTTTTGATGTTCTTCACATGCTTCTCTATATTTTCTTTTTTCATCCTAAGTTACTCGAGCCTCTTTGCTGTAATAAAAACACTTTTTCATAAGGAGCTATCGTTATGTGAGCCTTGCCCAAGACTCACCAAAGAGATGTGTGAAAAAAGGTCAATGAAACCATCGATGACAATTACATTCATGCACTACATCTAAAAAAAATGGATTGAGAAACCATACCTAAAACCTCATAGGTTATTGATGGATTTTGGATCTGGAGCCTTACGAAAATAAACTGCTTCTTCTCGAAGATCTCTCTCCTAGAAATCATGATTCAAAAGTCCTACACACAAGCACAACCAAACATAACAATTTTTGTTCTAGAGAGGATAGTTTAGCATGAATAAAATATGAACATTAGCATGATAAGCATGGGATGTAGATAAGGGAAATCATATAGTTTCATTAATGAATCAATTTTAAAGAAATCTAAATTTATAACTTTAGCAATAAATCCTCCTCTCTATTCTTCAATCTTAGTGGCCCCCCTCAAGCAAACCATAGCCTCACAAATTAGCAAAGCTCTCATGCCATATCAAATTCTCTAGATCTACTCTTCCCTCAACATGAATAGTTTATATAGGCCTTTTCCCCTCTCCTGAGAGAATGTATTTGGATAACTAAGAGAAACATGAGTTACAAAATTTGTATAATACTTCACCCATAGAGAATTCATGAACAAATCAATTGAATTTATCTCCTCGGGAATGCTCAACTCTGGAAGGCTCAATGATGTCACTGGTTGCAAATGCAAAATTTTTGCCCATGACTCTAATTATACATTGTGAATGATATCTAGATGTATAACCAAGACTAAAAAGTTGAATTAGAGTAACCCGAATTCTAAATTCCCAACACTATTGATATGATCCCCAAATTGGGCATACTCATGCTTGATCATAAAGATAAACTAGACATGGCTACCAAATATACATTAAAGATTCATGATAATAGATGTTAGGACATGGCCATGAAGAATACAAAGTGTATCCATGTGAAAAACTATAAGATCGCATCAAACGACAAATAAAATATCTATGTCACAATATGCATTAGTATGACTATGAATACATAGAAGAGAGGTGCCCCTAAGTTGTCCTAAAAGTACATAAATGATACATACGTCCAACATAGATTATGAAAGGTACCGCATAAGAGTGAAATGTATGTAATGCAAATTCTTCTACACAATCTTGCTGGTAAGAATCTACATCATCTGAATAGAAGTACTAATGTCAAGCATGGTAGGAACTACTTAATTATAAATCATTAAGTGATACGAGTAGGATATGTGAGAGGACCCACCAATGATGAAAATGGACCAAAGGTACCTATCACATTCCGCTAAGTGTAAATAAATTAGTTGACATCGAACACTTTTGGACTCAATTGATGAATAATCAATGAGGTAAACCTATTTTCGATTGTGAGGAAGCCTACCATCGAGGTCTACAAGCTCCAAGGTACTATTAGTTCCTAGATCAAGCACTTGGATAATGAGTTTAACTCGATAGGAGAATGTTCGTCAAAGGATGAATTCATCAAGTATAACTAACATAAGAATGGTTCACACAAGAATCTCAAAAACTATTGCATATGGTTGATTCAAGTTGAGACTTCCCTTGAACATATAATGACATGACATAAAAGTGACTAATGTTTAATAATCCCCTTGGCATTGTCATGTGTTTAATGAACAATGTGTTGCATGCTTACTTAAAAAAATTTGTGATCATCTTTTTTGATCACATATTGGTGTACTTGAGGACTGAAGAAGAACATGACAAGCACCTGGCTTCAATGCTAAAGTTGCTAACAAAACACAAGCTTTAAGTAAATATCAACAATTGTAATTTATCTTTGTCACATATACATTATTTGGGACTCATTATCTCCAAAGAAGGGATATCAGTTGACACAGAGAAGATAAAGGGCATAATGTAGTTCCCAACACTGAGCAATGTGAATGAGATTAAATCATTCATGGAGTTGGAAGAATACTACGGGAGATTCATCAAAAAAATTCCAAGATAGGCCACATTATCACATCCTTGTAGAGTAAAGGAAAGAAATTCAACTGGACAACTGACTGTGTAGTGAGGTTTGAGAAGTTAAGAGAGTGGCTCACTAATGCACCAATGTTGAGAATTGCAAATCTGGATAAGGTTTTCATCATCTGGATAAGCTCCTGCAAACATGGACTCGATGGAGTCTTGATGAAAGAGGGACAATTAGTTTGTCATGATAAACGAAAGTTAAATGAACATGAGGAAAACTATGTGATTCATGATCTGGAGTAAAATGGAAGTATTATGCACTGAAGATGTGGAGGCATTACCTCCTCATCAGAATATTCACACTCATGAAAAAACATGGAGGACTTAAATATTTTCTTTGGTAACTGAAGTTGAACAAAAGGAAAGCTACGTGGCTGGATATGCCTAGTGAGGTAGACTTTGAGATAAATTACATTAAGGGAAAGGAAAACAAGGTTGGAAATGCAATGAGTAGAATGATTCCAATTAACCATGCGGAAATCAAAAACTCTTATGGGATGGACCTAGGACAGTGGTACAAAATTTTAGGACAACATGATGAAACGTATTAACAAGTAGAGGAAAATCTACAACAAGAGGGTGAGGATGGAAACAATGAAGAATAATATATTTCAAATGATGAGCTATTTAGATTGAAAAGTAGAATATATGTGTTGAATGATGCTAATTTGAAGAGGCTCATAATAAGAGAGTTTCATTCTAAGACATATTTCGGCCACCAAGGATACCAGAAGGCTCTAATTGCCATCAAAAAGTTTTATTATTGGCCTAACTTGAAAATAGAAGTATTTTACCTTGTTTTTAAATGCATGGAGTGCCAACAAGTGATAGTTGAATGTAAGCACCCAACAAGTTTATTGAAACTCATTACCATTGTGTAATGTAAGTGGGAAGTGGTAATGATTGATTTCATTACCATTTTTCTAAGAACCTCTAGGCAACATGATGTGATTATGGTGTTTATTGAATATTTGAGAAAAGTGGCTCACATTATAGTAGTCATGTCCACCAATTTAGCTAGTTAGGTGGCACAAATATTCATAAAAGAGAATGTGAGGTTGCGTGGTGTTCCCAAGAAGGTTATCTCTGATAGAGATGCCAAGTTTACTTCAATATTTTAGAAGGAAGTATTTGCAGGTTTGGGGAATGAATTGACCATCAATACAACTTATCATCTAAAAGCAAATGGACAAATGGAGAGGACAAATATAATCCTCGTAGACATGTTGAGGATGTATGTGACACACTATCCTAAGAAGTGGTAAGAGTGTCTTCCACGGTTCAAGTTTTAATACAATAGTTGGTACCAGTAATCAATAAAGATGAGCCATTCAAGGCACTTTATGGAAGGAGTTGTAATATTACCATCAGTTGGAGTGATCCAACAAATAAGGTCCTTATTGGGTCTGATATGATAAAAGAGATGGACCAATAAATGTAGATCATTAGGTACAATTTGAAGGTGGCACAAGACATAAATATGAGGTATGAGGATCAACATAGTGTGCATAAAAAGTTCCAAGTTGGGGAACATGTGTCGTCAAGAGTTAAACCTAAGAAAAGCTTCTTGAATATTAGGTATGTGCCAAGCTGGCACCACAGTTCCATGGGCCTTTTGAGATAGTTGAAATGATTGGGCTAATCACCTATAGATTAGCCTTACCTCCATGAATAAAGGTACATTATGTTTTCCATGTTTCATTACTTAAAATATATGTATATGACACTAGTCATGTTATTGATAAGATTATGTTACAAGTGGAACCAGAGGGAGAGTTCATGCAGGAACCTATATGCATCCTTGATCAGAGACAACTCATTCTTTGGAACTAGGTAATATAGAAATTCAAAGTTTAATGGAGGCACTTTGGGCCCAAGGCAGCAACATGGAAAATGGATGACGAGATAATGGAAAAATATCCTTTTCTATTTGTTGAGTAAATAAAGTTATAAATACATTAAATGTTTTACAAAGTTGTCTGTATAAAGGTCCATATCATCTATGTTTTCTTGTTTATATGGTTAATGAACATTAAGGACAACGTTCCACTTCAAGGTGGATGGGATAGCCACATCCCCTGGTTGACATTTCTCTCCTATAAATAATTGCTATTATTTTAAAATGGATGAAAGAGAGACACACATTCCATTGCTTGAAGAGAATGTTCTTTTTTAAAAATATCAATCTTGGTTGGTTAAAATAATTAAATGTGTTGCACTATGCATTGAATTTAACTGAAAGAGTAAGGACTAGTTCAAGTGTCCTATACATCAAACAACAAGCAAATAAAGGAAAAAAATTCAAGAGCAACATGGGGTTGTGCTCTCAGGTTATGGATTTTTGTGAAAATCATGGGAAGGGAGGGAGTTAATTTGTTTTTGAAAGGCATAAATGGTAAGAAACCCATAAATCGATTATCATACATACTTGCTCTTGCTCATGCACAAAGGAGTCATTGGTAGAAAAAGAGAATATTGTGTTTAGAATGGTTGTGTAAGGACACAAAGCTGAAAGGGAAATCAAATGACCCTTTATGTTTAATAGAATACTTAAAATAAGGCACTAGTTGAGGAACCCTTTGTGTGAGGCTTGCTGGATGATTTTTTTTAAACACTGTGGCTTTCCTGTAAACCTAAAGAAACCGTTGGAAGTGTTGACTTTTAAGGTTTCTTTCAAAATAATAAATAATTTTTATTTTTTCACATTTTTATTAAGATTTTATCATTCAATAATTACATGAAAATACATTAACCACATCCATATCACGAAGATAAAATCCACACAAATAACACAGATATTTAACCTTGCTAAAGGGAAAAACCTAACAACCTTTTCAATGGAGAATTATTTTGTTCAACAAAGACACATCTAAGTCTAACTAGCTCAAACCTAGTCTAATGTCCATCCTCCTAGTCAAATCAATCAGTTTCACAAACATACTAGGTTATGTCTTTTCACTACCTCAAAGATTATCTTCATTAGTTCGCTTTGAATGCTTCAGATATGGTGTTCATTCTCGAAATATCAAATCTTGAAATGCCATAGATATGAGTTATCAACTACCATATATGTGAACTGTATACTTCCACAGATGTGAGCCTTTTATTTGCCCCAAAAGGCTTAAACTCACTTGGGCAAGCCATCAAAGACATCTCAAAATATGTAAGCTGCATCTTGGCCTCAAATTGGACTTCATGTGCCTCAAATCCAACCTTTCTTTCCTCAGATACATGTGCACATTACTATCCTTCATCTTGCTTCAAAATTTATTCAATTTTTTTCCTCAAAGAAGGCCATGAGAAATGCCTCAACAAATAATAAGTACTACATCAGATAACCATAAGAAATTCTTCAAAAACATCATATGAGTTGTCAAAGAATGGCATTAGACCATGTAAAAATATTGCCTCAAACCATCTGAACATCAATAAAGAATGTAAGTTCTAACATTACGTTTAAGAAGGAGAGAATAGTGCCTTTATATGGTTTTTACTTAGGTAGAATGGAAACGTATTTACATGGATCAGACTTTAATTCTTTGATGGGACGAATTGACTAAGAGGTGACTAGATTTTCATTTTAAAGCCAAAATTCAAATTTTGAAAAATTCAAATTTCTTCCTTTCAAATCGCAATGGGACTTTCTATCAAAATAATTCTATTTTTCTTGTAAGAATTTAATTATGATTTATAAATTCATAATGACTCAAACATACATTATGAAGACCAAACATAGCTACAAAAATCAACAATCACTCTTAACTAGGGGGTGTTCATAATGAATATCTAGATGTTCTCATGTTGATATAATTTCTCTATGAAAAGGTTGCAACAAATTATCATTAACATTTTCAACATATGTGACATCATCAATATCATTTTTGTCATCAAATACTACTTGGAATATTTCACACGCTGTCATCATCAACTAGTATGCATATTTTACATCAACAACATCATCACCATCAACATCCACTATTGTTCATATTTGGGTTGGTATGAAGCACATGGAAATTCCATCAGCATATCAGGATTCACTCCTCTAGAGTGACTAGTCCTCAATCCCATGTCCTCTTCCTAGGCCAAAATGCTGAGACACTCAAGTAGCAATGACTTAATCACCCTTCTTGGTGAGCACTCTAGGCCAAGACTACATTAAACCCATAAAAGTTGGTGATCATGTCTAAATATTTAAAGGACCTCACTACACCATTCTTGGTGCGTGATCAGGGCCTGGGACCTCACTCCACCCTACCTAGTGTGTGGTTAGGGTCCAAAAAATGAAGGAACTCACTCCACCATTGGTGTGTAATGAGATTCCAAAACTCACTCCACCTTACGTGGTGTGTGATAAAGGTCCAAATGTTGAAGTACATCACTCCACCACTCCTGGTGTGTGACTAGGGTCCAGGTGCTCACTCCACCACTACCTAGTGTGTGATCAACATCTCCTCTGAGAGGCACTCACTCAACCTTTCCTATTGAGCACTCTAAAACTCTTAAACCCATTCTTTCTACCGAGAGAATGTCCATCTGTGCTACAGACATATCAAAACTCCATCCCAATGAGAGGGGTAATGTCCATGATCTCTAGATTGTTTCTGAAGTACAAAATTTTTTCCTTAGGAAATGACTTCGTTGGAGCATTATTTGGATATGCATCGCTGGAGATTTACTTTAGACTTATCACTCTCCTATGCTTCACGTCATAAAGATAGTCGTACTTGATTTAAAGAGCCCTAACTTGTGATGATGTTGTTACCTACACCTCATCAACTAATCCTATAGTCTACAGTCAAGTTTCTTTCCTTCGATGTTGTGACATACTTGAATTCTGATTGCAACAGATATTTTCTTCCTACTCATCATGAGATTGATGTTCATAAGTGATATATGAGTTTTTTATTTTCAAGACTCCTTGGCCTACAATTGAAATGACCCGACCATTTACTGACCATACCAGCTTCGTATTTCAATGCATGTTTAGTTGAATTCCTTGGCTCAATCATAATTTCATATGATTCCCTTTTTATTGATCCATTGTCTTAAAAGGGATTCCTCCTAAAATGTATCCTACTATAGCAATCCATATTTTCTCTCCTTGTCATCAGTGCTATCAGACATCAAGCCAAGATACTTCCTATGAGGTTATCTTCCTATTAAGAAAGGATTCCTAGAGAGGCCTTAAATTTTTATAATTAAAGAAAGCATTTTGGTCATTGAAATTTCTTTTTACATATGAGCTCTTATGACAATATGTCCCTTCATAGTAATATTTCACTTTTAGTTTTATGCCATCCAATCATGAGGCATTCTACTCCCTTTGAGTCCATATCTTTTCCATTAAAATATCTCTGAATATAGAGAGTATTTTTGTTACCACTTTTCTTTATTCTTCCATATACTACCAAGCCTTTGCAAACCTTCATTATGTACCTACAATCCTCATTAGAAAGCCAAGGAAGAACAATCATGGAAAGTAATTCAAAGATAAGAGACCAACTATTAATAAATATCAACAACAATGGTCATAATTAAATAGGAGAGATACAATTTTTGTTATCTTTGATGACTTGTCAGCTTCGTCTTGATCTTAGACTTTCTTGCATCCAACTTACAAATCAACCTAGTTCACTTCATCATCATGGTGCTCATATTCAAAGGAAACATCGTGTCCTATTGTTTTGACCCTAAACCCTCAAGTATTAATTTTCCAAGTCCTTATTAGATTGCTAAGTTTTACTAACCCTAGTTCATTAAAATATCCAGAATCCTATACTTGATTACAAATGTGATGAAATTTATTAAACAAATAATCTTAATCCTTGGATTGACTAAAATACGTTGTTAATTTCCTTTAATGTATAACCAATAATTCATATCAAGAACAAAAACAATTCATACATTATTTTAATTGTTTAGAAGACTAGATCTTAACAAACATAGATCCATTTAATATAATATATCAAGTCATCTAGATTTGAAGCAGAACTGAACTATTAACCATGAACTAGGATTTGACCTCTCCTTCATGAGGGGAACCTATTTTTTGATAGAGATACCTCCTATATGGTGGATGAGAATTGATAGGATAAATATATTTTTATGATTATTATACACCTTGCTAATGTGAGATGTCATACATATTGAAAGATGAACAACATCTTCATACTAGAGGGAAAATATTGAGTTTGCAATAAACAACTTCTTGCATCCGAGCTTATAATATATTAGGATAAAAAATGTTATTTCTTTGACAACATTTTTTCACTGTAGATTGTATGTGACTCTTCCAGTAGATCTTAATGACTTGTCAATGAGTTTCTCAAACTTGGGATTCACCCTTACCATCATTAAACTAGAGATGAATAGTTATCATGAAATAACTTGCTATATACTTATAGTCCTTATATTTCTCAGTTGGAAATGAATATTCATTTTCATAACATTGAAGACACAGACAACCTTATTGAACCAATACACTCACATAACCCTTGGAGACAATTATATTGTACCTTTAAAAAGCGAAAAAGGTTTGATCCTTTTAATGAGCTTTGTCTTGAGGTGAATGGATGACCATTATCCTACTTCCATTTGAAAATTTCTAGGAAACTAAGACATTAAGCTCGTTAGATCCTCGTATTTAATATTTTAAATTTTCTGAAACCCTTGCACATTATGCAAGTCCAATAGATATTTTGACTTTTCACACTAAAGTATATTTGAATAAGGTGAGCAATATTGCAATGAGCAATGGAAAAATTTAGGGGCGAAATTAAGGGATTTTTAATTTTTATTGGGAAAATATTTTGTATCATAGTACTTTATTACGAATAACCTCAAATTGATTTTATAAAAAAATTTGGCATGGAGGTTAGGCCACCTACTTTTAATGGAGGGTAAAAAAAAATAAATTTAGCCCTTAAAATTAGGGGTTACAACATTACATTCACCCTAATTTTCAAGAATAGGTATTTATAATAGTTATTTCTCCCTCCGAAGTTGGTGTAATCTTGTTTTTCATTCATTTCACTGTATTTCATGGTATTGAGATTAATTTCAAGAAAATGACCCTAATTTTTTGGAACAAATGGTCACAAAAGAATAATGCATTTTTATTTAAAAATTCAAGTATCTTATTTTCAAGTCTATTTAAAGATTGAATAGTGCTCTTTCCATCTTGCAAGTTTGCATCTGTTTAGCCATAATCGTATATGAGGGTTGTTCCCTAACTTGTAGAAGTTGAATTAAGAAGTCAAGAAGTTGAAAGCAATGAAATTTGAATTAATAAGTCAAGATTAAAACGTAGAGTCATATAGGTAATTCTGTGTTTTAATGGATTTTTGGAAATATATATATATATATATAATTATTAATTTTGTGATATACTTTTTCAATTTTCAATCATGTTAAAATAATTCATGTTTGATACTTTCCTTTTAGCTTCCACCCATCATTAACTCAACTTCTGTGAAAAAATAAAAAATATCTATTCCAAAAATGCAATCCCTTACGTTCCAAAATCAATACAACCCAAATTCCATCATTCATTTTGTTACTTACCCTTTATCTTCAATGCACAATCTATGTAAATTAAGTTTCTACAAAGAAATGATAAATTATTTGTTATTATCTAAGCAAAGGAAGAAATTTGTTGAAATGAAATTGTAGCAAACTTGAGGGCGGAAGAGGGAAGCAAAAGAGCGGAAGAGCAGAAAACCAAAATGGAGGGTTTCTGTGTGGGATTTTCGCCATGGACGAGAGCAGACGAGGGAGATCCACTCGCTCCTACAGAGAGGTCATGGTTAATAACAACAAGGCCCCTCCAAAATCAGACAGAGGTAAAATGATGGAAGTAGGAAAAAATAGGGAAGAGGAAATAGAAAGTAACAAGGAGAAGGAGAATGTTGGCACAAAAGACAAAGAGGAAAATGAAAAAAAACAGGGAACAAAAGACATGAAACAAAAGGGACCATGCAAGCCCAAAGCTGAAGTCACTCCCAAAGTAATCTTAAATAACCTTGAGTTGCAGGCCCACAGGGAGCACATGCAGACTTATGCAATCATATGAAAATTCATGGGACTATGGCCCACCGAAAAGGATTTACAAACATGGATTAGATACCACTGGAACCCTAAAGGAAGCATTCATCTTCATCTAGGATCCAAGGGTTTTTTCACTCTGGTGTTTGCAAACATCGAGGAGAAAGACAAAGTGTTTGAAGGTGGGCCCTATTTCTATGCAACAGTAGGGCTCTACATGCAGCCGTGGATGATGAGCTTTGTGCTGGAGCAAGAAACCTTTACCTCAATCCCGGTTTGGATAAGACTCTATTCGCTACCTCTGGATTATTGAAAAATAGAATCACTAACATCCATAGGAAATACATTAGGAAGGTATGTTAAAACTTCTGAAGCAACAAGAAGGGAAAAATATACCTCCTTTGCTAGGATTTGTGTAGAAATGGACCTATTTGGAGCTCTTTCGGACGAGGTCATAGTCGAGGTTTATGATGAGGAATGGGTTCAAATGGTTAACTATGAGCATATTCCATTTAGGTGTTGAAAATGTCATGAACACGAACACCTTCTGAGAGACTATCCTCTGGGTAAGGCAGCGGACAAAAGAAAACCTAATACAATGAAAGAAACATATGGCTTTCACAAAGTAGCTCACAAAGGTAAAAATGGAAAAAAAGGGCCAAAACAACACCAAAGCGGAGACCATAAAGGGAGGGAAAATAAGTTTCAGGTTCTTGAAGAGGAGGAAGATGAAACAGTTGAAAATCAAGTTATGAAGGATGAAGATGATAAACAAGAAAATGAAGAAGAACATGTTTAGGAACAGGTAAAGGAAAAACAAAAAGAGATCATGATGAGTGAACCAGAGATGGACATGGATTAGGGAATGAACCAGAGTGAGATGGAAATGGAAGACAATGAGTTACAAGATATTCTCGACAAAGAAAATCTAGATCTAGAAGGGCTCTTGAGTAAGGAAATAACAAATGGAGTAGAATCTCTACCACAAGAAGAATGCAATCAAATAAAGCAACTATTCTTATGGAAAACTCAAACAAAGGGCTTGGGAGAAGATCATAACAACGAAAGATAGGGTAAGAAGGGAGTGAAAGAGGTAAAATCAACTCCAGGATTAGCTCCAAGAAACCCCGGAAAAAAAGGGGAAAAAAGCAGAACAAGCTGTTAATGGAATGTGGAAAGCTCATGATAGACTCAAGCAAGATGAAATAACTAACTAGTTACTCCTTTACCAATCTGTAGTTATGAAGTTTACAACTTGGAACATGAGGGGTCTAGGAAGTAAAAGAAAAGAGAGAATGTTGAATAGTATAATGAAACAGGTAGCTCTGGATATAATTTTTGTCCAAGAAATGAAAAGCTCTGTCCAAAAGATAAGATAAATCCATAGTAAGTGGCTCAACATATATGAGTTTAGAGAAGTGAAAACAGAAAATAGAGCAGGGGGTATCCTCATCCTATTGAATGCCTGAAAAATAGGTATTATTGATGTGGAAGCATCAAGGAATTATTTATCAGTTTTCATTCAGCATGTAGGAGACAGGGATACTTATCTTGTAACGAATGTTTACGTCCCATAAAGGTTAGATGACAAAATCAAGTTTATTGAGTCCTTAGTGGACCTTCGAAATAGATTTGTAGGGCTACCATGGGTTATAGGAGGAGATTTCAACATGATTAGATCTCTCTCGGAGAAAAAAGGGGGCACAAGAGCACTAAACAAAGATTCCTCAGCTTTCCAATGTTTTTAAGAAAACATGAAGCTGGTGGATATTGAGACAAATAATGGTCTTTGCACTTGGAACAATAAAAGATGAGGGGATTCCCGGGTGGCTTCCAAGCTAGACAGATTCATGATCTCTGAAGAGCTTATGATTCTAGACAAGGAAATAACAGCAGATACCATTCCTTTTGGAGGCTCAGATCACTGGCCGATTCAAATGGAGATCAAAGGCATTGGTACCCCAAGCAACAAACTGTTTAGGTTTGAAAATATTTGGCTTTCACACCCAAATTTCATAAGCAACATTAAAAAATGGTCGGTTGAAGACCTACAGATTCAGGGATCATCCATGTTCTTGTTAGATAAGAGATTAAAACACATCAAGCAGGAGCTAAAGGAATGGAACCAGAAGGAATTTGGTAATATTTTCACTAGTAAAAAAATTGTAGAAAACAATATCCTAGAGCTCAACCAAGTTCTGATCAAGAATGACTTTGATAAAGACAAAAATGAACAAGTAGAGAAATATCACCAAGAATGGGAAATGCTATGTAATCAAGAAGAAATTTTTGGAAACAAAAATCTAGGGTTCTATGTCTAAAAGGAGGAGAATGAAACACTAAATTTTTCCACAGATCTACCATTGTGAATAGAACTCACAACGAAATCTCTTCGATCTAGGACGAGAATGGCCAAATTCTCCAATCCCATAAGGAGATAGATGCAATGTTAGTAAAGCATTTTTGGGACATTTCCAAGGAAAACTTTTCTGGAAGAGAACCTTTCATTAGGAACTTAATTGATCATATACCTAATTTGGTATCCAGAGAGGATAATTGTAATCTCAACAGACCTGTAATTGAAAAGGAGATCAGTGAGGTCCTCAAGGAAATGAAAAATGGTAAGGCACCAGGTCCAGGCGGATTTAATGTGGATTTCTTCATATCCTGCTGGAATATTGTTAAAAGGGACATTTTTGAGATTGTCAAAGACTCTAGGTGGAATAAGACCATTTTGAAAGCTCTCAATACCTCCTTCATTGCCCTTATTCCAAAATAAGACAATTCTCAAACACCTGAGAGTTATCGGCCCATTGCCTTATGCAAAGTGGTCTACAAGACAATTTCCAAGGTTGTGACTGACAGACTTAAACCCCTCCCACCCACACTCATCTCTAGGGAGCAAACAGGGTATGTAGAAGGAACACAAATTTTAGACAGCATAATTCAAGCTCACGAGGTGGTTCACTCGTTAAATTGCAACAAGAGAGCGGGAATGATCATGCAACTAGACATAGTGAAAGCATACGACAAAGTAAACTAGGTTTACATCAAAGAATTGCTCACAGGGTTTGATTTTGATCATAATTGGGTCAGATGGGTCATGGCCCGTGTGACTTCTTCCAACTTTTCAATTTTAGTGAATGGCTCTCCTTCTAAAAATTTTCTCCCTTCCAGGGGTCTTAGATAGGGAGATCTACTTTCGTCTTTTCTCTTCATCCTCATGATGGAAGGGTTGGAGCGGTCCATCAAGCATGCAAGAGTAATGGGAAAAATTCAAGGACTCTAACTTTCGGAGAAGGGCAAGTTCTGACTCATTAACAGTTTGTAGATGATACCATGCTATAGGGAACTCCCACAGTTAAAGAAGCACTTGCTTACAAACAAATTTTAAATGACTTCGTGAAGGCCACAGGTATGGAAGTAAACCTTTCAAAATCAAAAGTCTTTTTCTTTAACACTCATATAGCCATACAGAGAAATGTCTCCAGAATTTTAGGATTTCAAAGGGAATCCCTTCCCTTAAATATTTGGGAGTTCCTCTTACAGCTAAACCCTGTCACAAGAGTATATGGGATCCTCTAGTAACTAAGATGCAAGAAAAGGTCAGGAAATGGACAAAACATATCTTTAAATTTAGCTAGTATGCTGGTTCTTACTAAAGTAGTTCTCCAAGCGATCCCAATATTTATGTTATCAACCCTCCCAGCTCCAATAGGAGTCTTACATCAATTTCAGAATATTCAACAATATTTTCTTTGGGCGAAAGAGGAAACAAGGAAAAAATGGGCCTTAGTCTCGTGGGAAAAAATCTGCAAACCAAAGAACCAAGGAGGCCTGGGCTTAGACAATCGTGAGATTCTTGACAAGGCTCTTAGAGCCAAACTTTGGTGGAGGTGGGTTAAGGATCCTAAAGCTCAATTAGCAAGCATCTGGAAGGAAAAATATGCCAATGATTGGTCGCTTCTGAAATCATTTGTATGACAGAAACTAGGAAAGGCTCCCCCATATGGAACAAGGCCTTGGAGAATAGAGAAGTGGTTCAAAAAAATAGTTTCTGGGAAATCAAAAAGGGAGATTTGGCACTTTTCTAGGAGGACAAATGGCAACAAGAACCTGATCTAATGAAGGAAGAATTTCTAAGCCTCAAGCATGAGACTGATAATCAAGGTTTAGTAAAAGTGAAAAACTTTTGGGAGAATCCACATAATGTTGGTAAATGGAGAATTTGGAAAAAAATTGAGGGTAGAGAGGATAGGACACTCAACAGGCAAGTAGAATCCCTTAAAAGGATGTTGGATCAAAGAATAATTTTAGCAATAAAAGGGCAGGACCAACTGGGATGGGGTAACAACAAAGAGGGAAACTTTAATCTTAAGGAAGCTAAAGGTTTTCTCCTTGATAAGGGACCCCAAGCTCTAAATAAAACTTGGCAAAAGCTTTGGAGACACAAAGGTTGGATGAAAATCAAACTCTTCATGTGGTTAGTTCACCACAGGAAAATATTAACCTGGGACAACCTTAAAAAGAGGGGCATGCTGGTACCCTCCAGATGTCATCTCTGTGAGACCCATGAGGATACTATTGAGCATATTCTCAACAACTGTTTCTACACCTACAGGATTTGCGATTTTTTTAGCAATATTTTCAAACTTTCTGATAGAGACAAAGAAAGTATTGCTAATACTCTCAACAATTGGAGGAATATTTTTTCTACTAATGAAATTCCTAATTCAGCCTCGGATCTCTTGTCGAGTTTCATTATATGGAATGTGTGGAAAGAAAGGAACAAAAGAATACTCAAAGAGGAAAAGACTGCCTCTCTTAGCCTAGTGAAGCTGATAGCAAAACAACTTAAAGATACAGTTGGCACCACGGTTAGGAATCTCCCCAAAAATCCTCCCTCAGTAGAAGAGTTAAGAATCCTCCAGTTGTTAGACATGAAGAGGCTTATTTCTGAAGGTCTAGACAGGGAAGAAAGCATGAGAGATAAGGTGGAAGAAAACAGGCATCCTCACCCTAAAGGTTTTCTAAAGTACAACATTGATGGAGCTTCCAAAGGAAACTCGGAGGTGGCTGGCTTTGGGGGAGTTCTAAGGGATGATACAGGCAACATAATCTCCCTCTTCCATGCACACTTAGGAAAATCCACTAACAATATGGTAGAATTAATGGCCTTGGAACAATGCTTAGAATTTTTTATTCAGAACAATTGTTAAAATGTCATAATAGAAGCGGATTCAGAGTTGGTCATAAATGCTGCCAAGAGAATCAATAATTGTACAGGGCTGGAAAAAGTCACAAAACACTAGAGGTTAACTCAAGTTCTACATAGGATCAAAGTACATCTAAGGAACTTCACACTCTCAGATTTATTCATGTGAGGAGAAAGGCCAACAAATTGGTGGACATTGTTGCCAATCAAGGTGTCAGCTGCAAGAACAACGCAATTTTAAGGAAGTAGAGCACTATGGAGTAGAGAAACCTGTAAAAAATTTGTCATAACTAGGCAGAGGAGGACATAGAAGAGTATAGAAGCAAAAGAACAGAACCAAACCAGTAATGGACAGCAGTCAGAGGGCTTCTCTAGGTTGGATAGACAGGTTCATGATGAGAGGTATGCCAAGGTTTGCGGAAAAGTAGACCACGATCAAGATTATTCTCCGTGATCGGTGTCAGAGTTGCCTGACCATTGAAATCTTACACATCACCCACTTTTTCCATTGGCTGTAGTTAATACCACCTCAGGAGTGGATTCTTTGCGTCGCACAACTTTTAAGTCAAAAGTGGTTTTTTAATTTTGGCAGCAATGCCACTGAGAGCGTGACACGCGGATGGGCCCATTCGAAATACCACTTTCCTCGCTTCCTAAAGGCCATTTACTTTGGTCGCGCGATATTGGGCTCAGTCGTCCGATGGAGCGAGGAAATCGATGCTCGAGATTGAACATGTTGATTGGTGGGACCCTCATCACATGTTATTCTATGGCTTTCTTGGTGGGTTCGTTTCATCCCTTGACCATTGGATCCATTTTTGTTATGCAATGGAAGAGATGGGTCGAGCAGGTTGGAGGCATTGCCAGTTAAGGGGCATGCTTCTTTCCTTTGTGTTTTTGTTCAGAGCTATTGGATAGAGCCCGATGGCTCTTCTTTTCAGATTCTAGTGAGAGATTTGTTTTTCGACAATTTTTGCGCAGGCCCCTCCTTGTGGTATGGTTTCTTTGGGGCACGGTTCTCTTCAGTTCTGGGATGGTTGGTGGGGCCTTGTTATCCTTGGCTCAGGTTTGTCCACTTCTTAGTTTCATTTTGGTTTTACTCCTGTTTAGCTTCGATGATATGAAAGGTAAGGTTTTTGTGCCGAGTCTTTTGCCTTGCCTCGTTCTCGGTTCCTTTGGGAGGAAGATTTCCTTCGCCACTTTTCTGAGCGGCCTTTTGTAAATTTTGTATTTTATTAATGGTAAAGAAGCTCCTCTTGCTTTAGAAATAATAATAATAATAATAATAATAATAATTTATTTGTTACCATTTGAATACCAAGGTGCTAACAGCTTGAGAAGCTCTACCAGTTTGGAAAAATATACAGAAGACCGTTTGCTAGAAGACACCCTATCGAAAATCTAATTTATCAAAAGTTGTTTAAATTTTATCAATTACATTTCTAATAGGAATTGATAAAGTAGTTGTTGTTATTCTTGGAGTAGTAAGGTGCTAACCATTTGGACAATTCAATTGTAACAAAGTTGAATAGATGTCTAAAGACATCCTATTAAAAAACAATAACCAGATATATTTAAAATAGATGTATTATAAGAACAATGACTGTTGAATGGATGTCTAAAGGCATCTTATTAAAAAAAAACAAGATCTATTTAAAATAGATGTATTATTGAGATAAGGACTATCATCCAAACTTTCATGATTGAAACGAAAAAGGTTATATTAAAATGAGAATTTAAGAAAATGAATAATAAATTTGAAACTTTCTACTTGAAATAAATTTCATTAGCAAGATGAAGACGAAGGAAATATTTTGAGTGATTTTATATGCATAGATGCAATGCAATCCTTATTTACTGGTTTCTCATAAGCATCAACAATCATTGACATCCTATTCATATATACGAAAGCCGTGAAGAGGAGATAGATCTAAGATTTTGAAGACATTAAAAAGACATTGAAGGCATTAAAAAATTACACGTGGAGTGTATATATATATATATATATATATATATATATATATATATATATATATATATATATATATACTCCACGTGTAATTTTTTTAATGCCTTCAATGTCTTTTCAATGTCTTCAAAATCTAGATCTCTCTCCATATCTATATATATATATATATAATATATATATAATATATATATATATATATATATATATATATATATAGATTACAAATCTATTAGGTTTCTAGAGGTATTAAATATGTTATGTGTAAATGTTTTAGTCATTCTTTTCACTGTCAATTTTGAAGACATTGAATCCATTTTATTCATTCAAAAATATAATTTAAACAATGAAAAATTACATGTGATATATATATCAATCTTAACTATAGATATATTAGGTTTCTAAATGGATTAAATCTGTTGTGTGCAATTTTTTTAGTCAAAATTTTCACTAGAAATAAAAATTTTAGGCTATAAAAAAAGGAATATACATGTTATACCCTTACTCTCCACCATAAATAAAATATTTCAATGTCCGTATGAACTATTATAATGTTATACCAATTTTATAGACAAATAATTTAAATAAAAATAATAATAAAAAGGTTATACTTCTGAGTACAACAAATTACATAATTCTTATACTTTCTAAAACTAGTTCAGTACCTGACTTAACAAACTTTTTAAAAATATTTTAGTACATGACATGAATAATGTTTTTAAATATGCATATTGAATAGTTTATTTCAATCTCAACTTCATGCATATGTAAATGGAGAGAGTAAAAATATTTTAGTACATTACACAAATAATGTTCTTAAATATGCATGTTGAATAGCTTATTTCAATCCCAAATTCATGCATATGTAAATGGAGAGAGGCTTAAATGACTAATTACTTTATTATTGATCATAATAAAATATTTCAATGTTGTAAGAGGAGTAATTGAAAGTAAAAAATTTGAAGGAGATATGTATTTTATTTAATTATTAATATCAAATTAAAATGAATTCATTGAAAAATATATAGTTAATAAAAATATATTCAATGTGACTAATAAATAAAATATTTTAATATGGAAGGTTAATTAATATTGAAATGTATTCAAAAATATATTATTAACAAAAAACTCAATTTAATGTGGAAAATGTATTCCACAGAAAAAAAATATTTTAAGAAAAATATTTAAATGTGTCTATATTATATATGATTAAGAAAACCCATATATTTATCATATAAACCCAATAGTTTGGTCAATTTTGTGTGAAATATGTAGTTTACACATTCTCAAGTAAATTTTGAAGACATTGAACTCATTTTTTACGTTCAAAAATATAATGTAAACAATGAACAATTATAGGATATATATATATATATATATAGAGGAGAGAGAGAGAGAGAGAGAGAGAAGAAGAGATTAGCTTTAAGATGTGTTGTGTGCAAATTTTTTAGTCAAAATGTTCACTGTAAAAAAGGTGAGGTACAATATTATCTTGCTCCTTCTAAAAAAAATTCTAAAAAATATAATTTAAATAATGAAAATACAGATGGTATATATAATTTGATAAGTTTGCCTGTGCTATTTTTTAAGTCAAAATGTTCAGTTTAAGAAAGATGAGCTACACGATTGTCATGCTCCCCGTAAAAATTCCTATATGCTCTCTCCAAGATTGAAATCCAATCTAAACCAAACGTCTGCTATTTTTTTCGTCAAAATGTTCATTGTAAGAGAGGTGAGCTACACGATTGTCTTGCTCCCCCTAGAAAGTCCTAGATGCTCCCTCTCCAAGATTGAAATCCAATCTAAACCAAAAACAACATGTACGTGTACACCATTTCATCATGTGTGCATAAGTTTTTTGTTAGTTCCAAGTACTGCAGTTATGTTTCTAATTAAAGAGTTGGTCTTTATATCCCACAAATGAAAAGATACATGCAAACAAAACAATCAGTCTGATCACTCTCAATAATAATTTTAGGCATTGTACGTATGGATTTTTATCTAAAATGCTTGAGAAGCACTTGGAAAAGTAAAATATTCATGGATAATCTCATGTTCAATATCGTGGGGTATAGAGTAACTATGTCTTTTGGAATTTTCCCTTATACAATTTTATTTCATACCTAAATTTGTGTTACATAAGTTTTAATAAAAACCATTATTGAAAGCGGTCTATATTTGTTTTACATCTAGTTTCGTACATAACAAGTGAATTCTTATTTTAATTAAAAAAATATAAGGAAAATGAGTATGATTAATTTTAGGAGCGAGAATATATACTTGTAGCTTCAAGCATAACATTAGCAAATAAAGCATATGTTCCATCCACAGTTCATTATTCTCTAATGGTATCCTATAACTAAAATATCGATTCACATAACATGTTCATCACAAACTATAATGTTATGGATGTTTACTTGCACACTCACATTTGAAAATAAATAGCGATAATGATACTTAATAAAAATGTTGTAACATCATATAAAATTCCATTTACAAAAATTACAATGGAAAATATAACATTGATTTCCCATTATGAAGAAATAGTAAACCTGTAGCAATATTCAACATTCAACATTTAAGTACTAAAATAATCCAACAAAGTGCATTGTATTAATCAATTGAATAAACAAACTAAAGGAAAAACTTATCTATTTGAATGTTGAAGGGCAACATTAACTTAGGTAGATAAATGTTCCACACAACCATAAACTCTATTGCCCTTATTCTTTTTATTCTAGGCCACCTCAATTGAGGCTATGATACCACTAAGGAAAATTAGAACAATTTTGTGGAAATCAATCTCTCTTAGGACAAAAAATTACCTATCCCATTGTCTCACCACTATTTTTTTTTCTTGGAACAACACAGCTATTTTGGTCACACACTTCTTTCCTTACATAGAAAAAGGAGAGTACCTTACTTATCTACTCAATATCTCCTCAAAAATCTCTGAGCTCTCCCTTACGCGTGCATGGAGGGTCTAGATACTATCCATTAAATCCAACAACATTTAATTAGTTCTTGACCTTTTTCATGTTTTAAAGGCTTCCTTGCTTGTGTGTTCAATCCATACTATGCTTTCCTCAGATTCTATTTATGGCTTATCCATCACATAGCTTGATATATTTCCTTGATCCCTTTCCAACCTAATTTTTGGATCTCTCTATGTTCTCCCTCTCCAGAATTTTCTTCTTTTCCAAGGAATTAGCTTCTAACCATTTGAATCTCTTCCTTATCTATTTTCATAATATATACATATTTATGTAGTTCTCATCACATGAATTCAAAATGGTCTCTATCATTCCTTGATCAACCTCCTAGTATGAATCAATACCTCTAAAGATACTTTCACTGATCCTAGCATCAACCAAGAGAGAATGAATCTACTTCTCCCTTTATTTATTTCTCTCTTATAAACTACTTCTCTTCCATATTATTTTCCTTCTATATTGTGTCTAGCCCCATGTGTCTCTCTTCGATATTCTTTGCATGAGTTCATAATGGTCCCACACTAGTGATGTGAATGTGAAATGGCCTCCACCATTCACCTTAGAACAAAAATGAATAACATAATTTGGGTGATCATTGTATTGAACTATGTTTCTTGTCTTATTCTAATAATGACCAAAAATGAATCATTTCTTATTCCCTACAACTATTCATATAACCGCCTCTAAGACTACATGAATCATTTCCTCTCTACAATCAATTTCCTACATCCAATCGTGATTTTTTTCCCTCCCCGTCAACCACATGTGTGGGGGGTATAATGATGAATGAATTAAAAAAATAGATCACCTCATCCCCAACACCCCATGAGACCTCATTTTCCCCATTATTGTGGGGACATGATTTTTTTCAAAGCAAATGTGATAAAATCTAGGTTTTACAACTCCTCTCACAATTCCAACGGTGAAGCTTCTTATCGCCTTGATTTCATAATTATGGAAGGTGTACATCTCCACAACCACCACATGTGTTCCATGATTGGTAGTTAAGATTCGTATATTTTTAGTAAGGAACATGGTGATGAAGGAAATAAAAAGTTTGGAAAAATGGAAAACCAAGGATTATTCAACATGTAGAACCCACTAGTACCCTCTTACTTTTCCCATCTCCTGGTATCATAACCCCTTTGTTATGCACTCCTATCTTGGATAACTCTATTATTTTATTGAATTCAAGAAATATAATACTTTCATTATTCAATGTACCATAAAATTTCTTCCTCGGGGTGTATATAAAGCATGGTAATTAAAATATTAACGCTAAACAAAACAAAACATTTAATCATAATTAAGTATATTTAATCAATGGGATTCAATACTAGGACATTCTATCATATCCCCCTTTGAATAACACAATCATAAATAATCTCTTCTCATTAAAAACACGTATTTTCCTCATTCTTTAGTTGTATTTGCAGTGCCATCCCATTCACTATCTTGGTATACCACCAGACTTCAACATTCCAACATATACCTACATTAGTAATCAGGTAAGCATACATACTATAGTAATTATCAAGAAACACTTATCTTATGCACAAGATTTCTCAATTCCATGATGTAAGTATCTATTCAAATATATGTATGTATTTTCTATTTAATATTTGTCTCTATGGATATGCATCTATCGCATATAATTTGTTCCAAAGGAAATAATTAATTTCAGTATCCTTTCTAACTCACCCAAAAGATTCTAGCCACCATCCCGCATGAACATTTAAGTTTCGTCCTACTTGGTACACTCACCCTCTAGGCTTATATGTCCCCTTCCATAGTAAGCAATCCCTTAGGTGATCCATCTTTTCATGGTCTTCTCGTGGAAGGAGAGCACGAACCTACTACTAGACATTCACTAGTAGTATATAGCATGTGGCAATCAAAGGGTTACTTTTCCTAATAATGGCCTTTCTTCGAGGGTTTCCATATTCAATAGTCATGATCTACCATGTATCATACACATACTATTACCATAGATATATTCATAATAATACAACTTATAAATTCCAAGTCTAATTCATAAAGAATATCATATTTCATAAGTATGAGATTCCTTCTCATAGTGTTTGGCTCTTGTGTGTTGTAGCACCTAATATTTCTTACCAAATTACACTTATTTTCATATTTGAGACCATTCTACCTACAATTTAAACTTCTAAATCAACAAAATAAAAATGAGTATCTATGCATATAATCCTTTCTTCCAATATTTACTACCATCCATGAGGTGTTCTCAGAATAATATTAACAAACTAATAATTCTGTCATTTTTAGTTGTTAATCATACACAATGAAATGGAACTATGATTCAATGAACATGGGTTAGTTAACTTACCTACTATCAGAAGATGAAACTAAATATTTATTCCAATAAACAAATGTGCCAATACTCCTGATCACATCTACTCAATTTATATTTGTCGCTTGATATCAAAATACTACATTTATATACCATGCATTCCACGATCATTAGTTGGAAGGTCTAGTCAACACCTCAACACATCATCAAGTCACCTCCCATCTATATCTTAGGAATACTAAAAGGAACTTTGCTTCTATAATCTATATTACCTTAGGAAACCTCTCCTCTATAGGCACTCGTCACTGTTTGCAAGAAGGTTTCACTTTACAACATCAATATAAGCAAGGAGACAATTGGACACTTGTGCAATATTATATCCTTGCATATCCATCAACAATATTGTCTCACACATTAGCTCTATTGGAATTCACTTTCATGTGTTATAAAAATTCATAACATGATTATGTTACCCATTAACTGATTGTCATGTGACTCAATCATGAGATACTAATTTATGGTTGAATCAAAAGGATTATGACAATATTTCCATACGAAAATATTCTTTCTTCATTATATCCCACCTAGCTATCATTATCATACCTGCATTCCATCATAAAAAATAAATTAATTTAAAAAGTATGCCTAAAGGAACACTTACTCCAATCATTTCAAGCGATATACATTGGCATGATTTATTTTCATATTTGGATATTTCCCATTAGCATTCTTGGTGTTTCTTGATCAGTTGATGTCTCGTGAGAACTCACATGATCCATTAATCGACCTATTGACAAGAATACTATCATATTTATCATTTTCACAAGGTTTTCTATCATAGGCCACTTCATCCTCAACATTTTCAACCATTCTTGATTTTATTTTAGAATAAATTGTGTGTTAATATTTTAAATGTCCAATACTTGAGTGGACACTCCACCCATCATCAAGGAAAGAGAAAGAAATAAAATATGAAGTGAGTTTAGTAATTAAGAGAGAATATAAAGGTAATGGAAAGGAGTTAACCATGAAAGAATAAAATGGGTTCCAAAGAATGGAAAAGATATTTAAATCATATAAAAAATAATGTAGACATTACGAAAAATTTGAGCCATAAAAGATAAATTATTTTCTTTATATATTTGATTATTCAAGGAAAGTTTCTTTCCTTTCACTTTGTGGTGTCACAAAATAAACTTAGCCCTTTAGAATACACTATGTTTATTTTATATTTTCTTTCAAAATACTTATTGTTTGTTAAGAAAGGAAAATGATATCTCCTTAGTTAATTGAAGAGAAAAATGCTCTATGCACTAGGATCCTATGTGTTCATCATAGGAGTCCTATTATCATGAGACTAACATTCATCTAATGAAATTATACTTTCATACCAATACAAAAAAAGCATCACATGTTATTAGATGAGAATGATATACTATTTAGTGCACTACCATTCTTAAAGTGAAAATTTACTTGCTCAGGATTGTTTTGTGACATATTTCTCCAAGTAATGAACACATAGAGACTATTGTTTATATTTTTTAGGTCATCAATTTTAGTATTTTAATGATTTTTTGTTCTTAGTTTCTTTCTTTTTTCATCATGTAATAAATTAAGTTTCAATACATATTTATCTCCATTCATTTTCATTTTTCATTTTGTGTGATTTCAAATAATTGTTTAGCAATTCAACATTATTAGAGTTGTCGATTGTAGAATAGAGTGAAACAACTACTATAATATTTATGATCCAAAAATTAGGTGAAAAACCTACATATGGCAAGGAAGCACCATATTTTAAAGTTATTGGCTTCTTTGAACTTGAGGAATTAGAGAAATATGTACCTGTTAGAAGAGAGATGCATGAGAAAACAAAATAATTTGACATAAATATTCATGAGTTTTATATAGCTATTCATCGACCTTATTTTCATGTGAAGCCTACAAAATATGAATTACATTAAATATGATTGAGTTATCTAGATGCGTCAAGATCAATTTTGAGAAAAATAATTTATTTAGTTCAACATCACATGCCTTTGGGGGTGCATTCCCAAATAGTTTACCCCTGGGATGTGATAAGACATTTCTGGTAAAACATGATGAAAACATGTAAAAAGATTTGCAATAGTAAAACTTAGGTAACCTTACTCATGATTTTCGCTTTTCAAAAACATGGAAAATTAGTATATTATAATTTAACTAAATAATTTTCTTATTACTATATATATATATATATATATATATATATATATATATATATATATATATATATATTATATATTTATACAATATCAAGGAATCAACAATATTTTATAATGGTTTCTATTTCTTTTTAGGATTAGCCGAGAATTTGCAATACCATATAACCTAGTGAATCATTTCACAAAGATTTAACAATGTTTTATACATCAATGAAAGAACAACCAAATAATATATATCTATATTATATCAATGACAAAATACACCTATACATTTTTTTATATACCATGGGGATTCACCCATTTATTATACATATAAATTTGGGGGCTTTCCTAAAATTTTCCCTGCATTGAATGTTCTGAAAGAAAGATAACTAATTTGCTCCTTGTTTTTTGATGCTACATATTGTCTTAGTCCTCATACTTGATTTCACTGTCAATCAAATGAACACACAATCATTAGTATTAGGAAATGAGAGCCATATTCACAATTTTCTATATTATAATGATAGTAAAAGAAAGAGACAAAAGATCACTTATGTTTATCGAAGATAGAGGTTTATTTCTTTAATGAGATATCACTCCTTTCCTTTCATTGAATCTCATCTTTGATCACATTTTTCTTACAAAAACAATATGACTTTAAAATTGGCTCCTTTCATATAGAATTCATACCTTATGATAAGAATGTTCCCAACAAGATATCAACCTTCATTCAAGTGATATACCATAGGACTTCTCTTTTTCTCCTTTAAATATCAAAAAAATTTGTTCAACTTTCAACCTTTTGTCACAGGACTGATGTTGTCTTTGGATATAATATTTTGAAATTTCTCGACATCTATTTGTAATATTTTCAACCTATCATATCATAGGGTTTTAATCCAATGATTTTTCTTTTCCAGTACATGTATGACCTAGTGTATTATAATCAATTTGCAGCTTGAAGCTATTCCAATAAGAACCATTAGTTAATATATCTTCTTGAGAGGTTAATCACACAAATTTCGGCCACGAGGTTATACTTCCTGAAATATAGTGTAGAAATTTATGACCTATTGAAGGTTTGTCTTCAAGTAAGATGAATTTGACCTTATCAATAGCTTAAGGATAAAGTTCATCAATGAACTAGGGCTCTATGAAACAATGCTTTCTTCCTTTCTAGGAATGCTCTTACACCCAAAACCTTGTTCTGATACCATGTTGATTTTTAAGGTGTATTTCAAACGAGTAATTTTTATTTATTTTTCACATTCTTATTAAAATTTCATAATCCAACAACTACATAGAAATACATCAACCATATAACGAATTAGTACATTCAGATCATGAAGAGACAATCCAAACAAAGAGAAAAGCTATTTACATTGGGAAAACCCTTAAAGGGAATAAACTAACAACCTTATCCAATAGAGAATTATTTAGTTCAATAGAGACACATCTAAATCTAACTATGTTAAACCTCGTCTAATGTGCATCCTCATAGTCTAGTCAATCAGACCCATATAACTTGTTATGTCCCTCCACTTCCTCAGTCAAACCAAGTCTAATGTCCATACTCCTAGTCAACTCCATAAGGATCACAAACATCCTATATTATTCCTCTTCATTACCTTAGAGATGCTCCTCATAAGTGCCCTTCACATGCCTCAGAGATGGCCTTCATTCACAAAATATGGAATTTTTAGATACACATGTACGAGTTATAGACAACCATATATGTGAGATATATACTTCCACTTATGTGAGCCTTCTCTTACCTAAAATGACCTAAAATCACTAACACATACCATTAAAGATACCACATAAAATATGATCTACATCTTGGCCTTAGATTGGTGTTCGTGTTTGTGGGACACAACCTTTCTAGCCTCCAATAAGTGTGAACTTTACTATTGCTAATCTTGCTTCAAATGTTAATCAATATGTTATCTCAAAGTAGGCCATATGAATTTCCTCATGAAATAATAAATATTTCCCTAGATAACCATACAATTTTCCTCAGAAAATCACACTAGCTCCCACAAAATTACATCATACCATGCAAACAATCTTGCCTCAGACCATCAAAACTTCAAAGAGAATGTGATTTTTGGCCTTGTGATCAAGGATGAGTGAATAGGGCATTTATATAGTTTTACTATATGCCAAATGTACTTGTATTTACATGGAGCCGACTTCAATTCTTTGATGGGCCAAGTTGATTAAAAGGAGGCGGAATTTAAGTTTTGGTGCCAAAATTTTAACTTTCAAAAATTCAAATCTCTTCCTTTGAAAGTCGTGATGGGACTTTGAATATAATAATTTTATTCTGACTCTAATCATTTAATTATTCTTTACAAATTCATAATGAATCCAACAGAACTTGTGAAGACTAATCATAGCTACAAAAATCAACATGAAGTTTGTGGGTTGATGAACCTGTTAGACTAGGAAGAATCACACAAGTGTTTCTGAGGGTTGAACAAATGACAAGAGTTTCCTTGGTTGTGAAACTCTGGTGCTTGAATCACTAATGAACCACCTAGAGAAGTGATTTATTTATCTCATTAATATCTTAACCATTAACTAAATTTCCTCATAGTGGACTGTCTTCTCCTTAAAGTGAGCTAGAGGTATTTGTCTTGTGAAATTTTGGCATGACCCTGAATATGCTTGAGTAGTGTGAGTTATAATGAGAATAGATAGTGGATGAATGCAACATGGCCTTGGGACATCTTATTTCTTTTGTTTGGTTTGTTGAAATCACTCAGAAGGACCCCACTTCAAGCTTTGGAATCTAGCTTAGGGGTGAGAGTTGCAAGTAACGATTGGTTGTAGCTGTATATGGTTGGTGGAGAGCTGCAGTCCTGGTTTTAGTTGCCACTTCCTACAAGTCATATAATAAGTGAATGTTCTATCTCTCTTAATTTGAATATAAAAAAATATGTTTATTGTATTGGATTTAGACTTGTAACATTTTTAATATTTGATGTTCAGCTGTGTGGTTTAATATTGAAATTCAAATTTTCCTCAATGTGATTATTATAGGCATGTATTATCACTAATATAAAGCCCCAATGTATTGTTTATGCCTGAAATTTTGAACTGTAATGTAGTAATTTTGTTTATTTATGGAATGTAGATCTCCTTATAGCCTTATTAGTAACTTTATGCTTTCTCGTTTCCTATATAATTTTGCGTATGCATAATGCTCCCTCAAAAGAGACTTGTAGATCTCTAGAATGTGATCATCTTGTTCCCTGTCAGTTTTTTAGATTCAAAAGGACCACAAACCTCTTAGAACTTGAATGGATAATTCCCTGGACAACGTTTTACTTTTCATCTATTGAAAACCTAGGAAGACAAACCTTGTAGTAAGCTCAGGAGGGATACCACAAATGTGTCCCTCATATTGCCTTAATGGTGATGGTCGCGTTATAGTGTATATCGAAGCGATTAAAGAACTACCGCATTCGAGCCATAGTGTAGTTCCTACGTAATAGCTGATAATGCAAAGGCAACTAGAAAACCTAACATTATAACCATGGCGTCTTTGATTTCCTATGTCGTGACACTATTATTTGTCGAATTATCAGTGATAAGACCTGGTATTTTTTCTTGGGATGGACATATGCTTGCGAAATACCATGCCTAAACTCCATTATATGATGGGATTCTTGTGGGATAAATTACTACGAAAAATAGTGTGGTGGCAAGGAGGATTTCTTACTGAAAATGGCTCTCGGTGAGAACCCAACTCGGAATAATGTGGTTAGAACCAACTTGGAGTTTAGGGATATCTTTGTACTATATTTCTCGATGAGAACATTTCAAAGGAAACTCGTTGGTGAGAAAGGCCTTGGTAGAGGAGGATTATCACGAGGGAATCAGTTCCGGGATGACATGTTCTGAAGGCCTCATTCCTAGAGGTTTAAAATGAAGCACTCAAGGGGGAGCACTAAGGATGATCAGGAATACGATCATGTGGTACGTCATAAACATGGAGCAGGTTAGCAATATGGGGACAATGTTAAGTTCTAGGATATTCTGACACATAGGAAATAGTTAAGTATAACTTGGTCTAGTGTAGAGTTACGTAAAATGTGTTTCTTTACTATGTACTTTTTTAACTTACAATCTGATCGTCACAATATGTAGTGATCCGATGGTTCATTCTCTCCTCGGTATTACTGACACTTGATCCATGGCTTAACACCGGATTGGTCCATGATCTATATTTAAAGAGCATGGAGGGTCATTTGGAGGTTAATTGTTCATGAGAGAAGCTTATGTAAAATTTCATTTTTTTATTAATAAATTGCCTGAAGTTGTCGCGTTGGCTCAGGCCATGGACTATTTCCCTCTTTGAGGGTTTTAACCACGTCAAAAATACTGGTGGATTGATATGTGATCTATTTGTGAGTGGTGTCCTTTGGTGTTCTGTCTGCGGAACTTACCCCGTAAATTCCTACATGGTGTCAGAATTGTAGGAATTTACAGGGTAAGTTCCTCAAACAGAACACCAAAGGACACCGCTCACAAATAGATCACAGATCAATACACCAGTATTTTTGACATGGTTAAAACCCTCAAAGAGGGAAACAGTCCACGGCCTAAGACAACGTGGCCAGTTCAGGCAATTTATTAATAAAAGAATGAAATTTTACATAAGCTTCTCTCATGAACAACTAACCTACAAATGACCCTCCATGCTCTTTAAATAAATATTATGGACCAATCGGGTGCTAAGCCATGGATCAAGTGTTGGTAATACCGAGGACAGAATAAATTGTCGGATCACTACATATCGTGACCGTCAGATTATAAGTTACAAAAGTACATAGTAAAGAAACACACTTTACCTAACTCTACACTAGACCAAGTTATAGTTAACTATTTCCTATCCGTCGGAATATCCTAACACCCCCCCTTAAGAACAACTTGGGATAGGACTAAAGGATTTGCAAATATGACACAATAGGAGAAGGAAGGAGGCACTAGGGCCTATCCCCCCTTAGTGACAACTTCCTGAACTCCAACCATAAGTCGAGGTTTAGTAAACTTTGCCTCTGTGGGAGGCTTTGTAAAGATGTATGCAAGTTGATCATCTGTTGAACAATATTGCACTTCAAGAACATGGTCATGAATGAGCTTTCTGATGAAGTGCATGTGTAGTTCAATGTGTTTGCTACGCTGATGTTGGACTGGATCTTTGCATAGTTGAAGGCATTGACTATACTGAAACCTTCTCCCCTATTTCCAAAATGAACTCTATCCGCCTTGTTGTTTACCTTGTTGCCTCTTTCAAATGGGAAGTCCATCAGATGGATGTTAAATCCACCTTCTTGCATGGGGACTTGCATGAAGAAATCTATATGGAACAACTTATTTCCTTTATACAAACAGACTCCAGTCTTGTATGTCAGCTTAAGAAATCCCTTTATGGTCTCAAGAAAGCTCCTCGAGCTTGGTATGCCAAAATCGATAGCTTTCTTTTAGAATGTGGATTTTCTAGTTGTCATTCTGAAAATACTATGTACACCAAGAAAGTGGGCAAGTCTCTTATCATTCTTGTTCTTTCTATTGATGATCTTATCCTCACTGGTAGAGATCCCAACCTTATCAACCATGTGAAGTCCAACCTTAAAAACAGTTTTGAAATGACAGACTTAGGACACTTGCACTATTTTCTTGGTCTTCAAGTCTTGCAATCCAAGGAAGGTATTTCCCTTTCCCAATCCAAGTATGCCTGTGATCTTCTACGCCATTTTCACATGGAAGACTGTAAGCCAGCTCCTTCTCCCTTTCAGTCTGGAGCCAAACTTTCAGTCACATGTACTTCCCCTGAAGTTGATGCTACCTTATACTGTCAACTTGTACGAAAACTTTTGTATCTAACCCATACTCGTCCTGACCTTTCCTTTGTTGTTGGTCTTGTTGCTCGGCTTATGAAAAACCCACATGAAAGTCATTGGAAAGCAGCTAAAAGAATACTTCGTTATGTTCGAGATACAGTTCAGTTTGGAATTCATTACAATGCTGAAGCATCTCCTCTATTGGTTGGTTTCACTGATTCCGATTGGGCTTGTGACTTTGATGATCGGAAGTCTACTGCAGGTTATGTGTTCACTCTTGGTTATGAACCTATTACATGGGCTTGCAAGAAACAAGGTGTCATTTCTCTTTCTTCAGCAGAAGAAAAGTATCATGGTCTCATAGAAGCTAGTAAGGAAGCCTTGTGGCTTCGTCAGATCCTATTAGAGTTTGGCTTTCAGCAGCAACATTCGACTACACTTTGGTTTTTATAATTGAAGTGTCATTCAACTATGCAAAGATCCAGTCCAACATCAGCGTATCAAACACATTGAACTCCACATGCACTTCATCGAAAAGCTCATTCATGACCATGTTCTTGAAGTGCAATATTGTTCAACAGATGATCAAGTTGCAGACATCTTTACAAAGGATATCATAAAGGCGAAGTTTACTAAACTTCGATTTATGGCTGGAGTAAAGGAAGTTCTCATTAAGGGGGGATAGGCTCTAGTGCTTCCTTCCTTCTCCTATTGTGTCATATTTCTAAATCCTTCAATCCTATCCCAAGTTGTTCTTAAGGGGGGATGTTAGGATATTCCGACACATAGGAAATAGTTAAGTATAACTTGGTCTAATGTAGAGTTAGGTAAAGTGTGTTTCTTTACTATGTACTTTTGTAACTTACAATCCGACGGTCACGATATGTAGTGATCTGATGGTTCATTCTCTCCTCGGTATTACCGACACTTGATTTGTGGCTTGACACTCGATTGGTCCATGATCTCTATTTAAATAACATGGGGGGTCATTTGTAGGTTAACTATTCATGAGGGAAGGTTATGTAAAATTTCATTCTTTTATTAATAGATTGCTTGAAGTTGTCGCATTGGCTCAAGCCGTTGACTATTTCCCTCTTTGAGGGTTTTAACCACATCAAAAATACTGGTGTATTGACCTATGATCTGTATGTGAGCGGTGTCCTTTGGTGTTCTGTCTGAGGAACTTACCCTATAAATTCCTAAATTAAGTGAATAGGAAAAGAAGAAACTGGGGTGACGTTTACCGTGGTTCTCATCTTGGAAGTTCAAAAAGGAAGCATGTGAAGTGAGCACTCAGGTGACTAAGCGCTGGCACCGTGGCTTGTATTAGTAGCCATAAACTGATCATAAGATGTTAACAGTGAAAAAGAGTGGCCCACCAAGTTATCTAAACCCAAAGGTTAGCCCTCAATATATTAATGGTGAAGCTTGTTTACATGGCGCAAGGTCACTTGGCACTGTGACACGGTGGCATACACATGATCTTGGCTACCCTCTTATTGGCGCAAAGCATACCCGCAGTAGATGTCAGCATGGAAGTTCATTCCTCGAGCACCTAGTGAAAGTAGAAAGTGAAAAAAGTTAGGTAACAAAACTGAGGGGATGGAAATGTTGTTGGTATTTGGCATTAGGTCAGTTGAACATATATACATTTATATAATTAAACATTCCTGGAATGTATTGTTTAGATGATTATATATATAAACACATTTAAAAGTATGGACCCACGCCATGAATGGGTCAGTGTCTAATACATATGTGCCAAGTGCCATCATGAAGTTGGTTTTGATAGTCGCGTGGGTAGCACATAGTGGTTTATGATTTGGTTCCATTTGATTTGCTAAAATTCAGATGACTATATATTTCAATTCGAAAGTTAGATTGAGATAAAATTTATATCATTGGAATGATTTCGATAAGACGAAATGCAATGGCTTTATCCATTCAAAGGCTTGAGGAAGTTGAAATGGGTTAAAAGAAATTACACCCATCTCCATGATGAGAACATGGATCTTAGGTTTGCATATTAAAATATCCTCCTCCTAACCTAAGGTTTGGTAGGAATTAGGAGGGGTTGTATTATAATTGGGTATTCATTTCTGACTATAATTTTGTTCGAGGCCTTGCAATCAATGCAATGTTAGTAGGTCCCATCTTTCTTTTTTACCAGTACAACTGGGCTTCCACAGGGGAAGGAGCTCAGTTGGACGTACCCTTTCAGGAAATTCCCTTGGGTATAACCTATTATTTTCTCACTTTCAAGAATGGAGTGGTGATATTCTAGCCCAGTAACTAGAGGTGCACCAGGGGTCATATCGATTGAACGCTTGAACTGGCAGTTTAGAGGCACCCCAATGTGTGAGGAGAACATATCATTATATTCTTCCATGATCTTGTCCACTTACTTCTACCTTGTGGAGAGGCCCTATGTGTAGGCCATGGTTGTGGTCGTTACCTTATGCTCACTTTCAGAGAAAGTTAGGAAGAAGAAAAATTTCCCAGTTTAGAAGATGATCTTTATACATAATACCTCTCATATTATGTATAATTGTCTTCCCAAAGTAATAATAACATTGCGAGGTCTAGATTCATATTCAACATAATGATTCCACAAATACGGTTGACATAAAATAACATCACAACTTCACTAAGGGGGATTATCACACCATACCTCATCCTCCAAGAACTTGATAGCATAGGGAAAACAACATTATTAGCTAACACAAAGATCTCCCCTCTAGTGAAACCATTGGATAGTGTCTTTTTGTGACAACATTGTTGTTGAGAGGTCCAACCACTCTTGTGTTGTAAAGAATCTATTTTTTTTATTAAAAACTATTTTATATGCAATATTAATATAAATTTATTTTAATTCCAATTTATTTTTAACACAAAAAAAATTAATTCTTTTAAATACTTTATACATCCAAAATTCAAATAAACTAATTTCACCCGACATACATTTTAAAAAATCACATCTTCCATATATACATTTTCATATTGAGATGATTTTTTTTTATGGATTAAGAGTATTAACTCAATAAAACTTGGTATAGCTTTATATGGAAGGAAGTAATTATTTACCATGTATATTTTTAAAATAAATTAATATTTTCTTTGAGATGATTTTTTTTTATGGATTAAGAGTATCAACTCAATGAAACTTGGTATAGTTTTATAGGGAAGAAAGTAATTATTTCCATGTATACTTACAAATGAAATAATTTTTTTTTAATATGTTTAAAAGCCAAAGATTACTTGATGCATTATTGGAGATTTATATATATATATATAATTATAATAATTTTTGTGATATATTAAAATTGTAATTTATATCATTTATGGTGGAAAGATTAAATTTATTGTAATTGAATGGAAAATATATTAATTTAAAAAAAGAAATAGAAAAATAAGTAAAAAAATTCAAAAGTAAAGGAAAATAAACTAAAATACAAGGGAAAAAACAACTCTATGAAAAATGAAAAAGGTGTTTAAAGTTTTTTTCTAAACGTGTATTTGACAACATTACATACACTAGTGTAGATAATAGAATGTAATATACATTGTTATTCCTAGGCTCAATTTGAGAGAGAGAGGGAGGTATTGGGAGTTGGTTCTTTGTCAAACAAAGAAGTTTTGATTGTAACCTTAAAGTTAGACGACGACGATTATATCTCCTGATTGTTAACATAGTATATACCATTTATTTATTTTACTTTCCACTAGTTATACAATACTAATGAATAAAATATATGAGGTTTTAGAAATATATTTTGTTAAATGATTATGTGTAAATGTAAAATATTACACAACTCTGTTTTATTTTTGTAATATTTTAAAATTATAGTTTTTATTGATTTATTAGTGAAAATAATTGAAGTCTTTTTTTTTGTAAGCTGGGGTGGGACTCTCCGATTTACATGTCCATTATGTACCCCTCTACGGGGGAAGGGTAGCCCAAGATTTGAACCCAAGACTTCCGGTTCGGTGAGACTTCATTTCCACGGCCCTTGCCACTTGAACTACCCGATGTGGACATAATTGAAGTCCTATTTAATAATTAAATTAAAATTTAGAATAGCAACGGAAAAAAATAAATTAACATATATTTTAATAACAAGATATACATCAATTTATACCATATAATATCATAATATTATATATATT